>OY754309.1:73013317-73241292 GCA_963573325.1 Astragalus glycyphyllos
GGGGAAAGAGCAAGCGATTTACTATTTGAGTAAAAAATTCAATGACTGCGAAACCCGTTACATGGCAATTGAAAAGACATGTTGTGCCTTGGTTTGGACCTCTAGAAGACTTCGCCATTACATGTTATACTACACTACTTGTTTGATTTCACGATTTGATCCACTAAAGTACATTTTCGAAAGCCCCCATGTTTCTCTAAGGGTCTCAAAATGGCAAGTGATTTTATCAGAGTACGACATCAAGTACGTGTCACAAAAGTCTATCAAGGGGAGTACCATCGCCGACTATCTAGCTGAAAACCCTCTCGGGGAAGGGCAATCTTCTAGTCGGGACGATGTAGAAAGAGGAGTAATGGCAACTGATGAAGATGAAGGAACAAAAGATGCATGGAGAATGTACTTTGACGGAGCAGTCAATATGTATGGAAACGGTGTTGGGGCAGTGGTAATTTCACCAGAGGGTAAGCAGTACCCCGTGGCCATCAAGTTAAGTTTTGAATGCACCAACAACATCGCCGAGTATGAGGCATGTACGAACGGGCTACAGGTCGCAATCGACCTGGGTGTAAAAAGATTAGATGTATTCGGAGATTCGGCACTCATCATTTACCAGGTAAAAGGAGAATGGCAGACCAAGGATTCGAAGTTAATACCTTATCAAAAACACCTAACTGAGTTGGTGGGAAATTTTGAAGAGGTAACATTCACTCATCTGGCGCGAGATAAAAACCAATTTGCCGATGCTTTAGCTACCTTGGCGGCGATGTTTAAATTGAATGTCAATGCTGAGGTTCAACCCATCTGTATAGAAGTCAAAAGTGAACCGGCTTATTGTGCTAATGTGGAAGAAGAAGAGCCAGATAGTGAACCGTGGTTTTGTGATATAAAGCGATATATTCAACAAGGAAAATACCCAACAGGGGCAAGCGAAGTGAACAAGAAAACAATCAGAAGGCTAGCAATGAATTTCTTTTTGAGTGGTGAAATACTCTACAAGCGAAGCCAAGATGGTACTTTGTTGAGATGCGTGGATGCTCAAGAGGCTCAAAAAATCATGATTGAGATACACGAAGGGATCTGTGGAACACATGCAAACGGGCACATGATGGCCCGCAAAATCATGCGAAGTGGTTTTTATTGGACCACCATGGAAACAGACTGCATAGTACATGTAAGAAAATGCCTCAAGTGTCAGCTGTACGCCGATAGGATCAACGCACCTCCATTTCCTCTGCATAACCTCACGAGTCCTTGGCCGTTTTCCATGTGGGGGATTGACGTGATTGGACCGATTAATCCAAAAGCATCAAATGGGCATCGGTTCATATTAGTGGCAATTGACTATTTCACCAAGTGGGTAGAAGCATCCTCGTATGCTAGTATCTCCCAAAAGGTATTTGCCAAATTCCTGAAGAGAGACATCATCTGCCGGTATGGGATCCCTGAAAGGATAATCACGGACAATGCTCCTAACCTCAACGGCACTGAGATACAGAGACTATGCGAAAACTTCAAGATCAAGCACCATAATTCAACTCCATATAGACCTCAGATGAACGGTGCAGTGGAAGCAGCAAATAAGAACATCAAGAAAATCATCGCCAAGATGGTAGTTAAGTACAAAGATTGGCATGAAATGTTACCTTATGCTCTACATGCTTATCGCACTAATGTGCGATCCAGCATTGGGGCAACGCCATTTTCTTTGGTGTATGGAATGGAAGCTGTGTCCCCCATCGAAGTGGAAATACCATCCTTGAGGGTTTTGATGGAGGCAGACCTGGAAGAGTCAGAATGGGTAAAGGCTCGATTTGAACAGTTAAATATGATTGAGGAAAAGAGATTAGCAGCTATTTGTCACGGGCAGTTGTACCAAAGTCGGATGGCCAGAGCCTTCAACAAGAAAGTTTGCCCAAGAGAGTTTCAACCTGGAGACCTGGTTCTGAAGAGATTACTACCGCACCAAGAAGACGCTCCTGGTAAGTGGGCACCCAACTATGATGGCCCTTACGTGGTCAAGCACGCATTCCCGGGTGGAGCCCTAGTCCTACTTGACATGGAAGGACATGAACTTCCAAAGCCAATAAACTCAGATGCTGTTAAGAAGTTTTATGCCTAGAAAAAAAGAAAGAAAGAAAAGAAAAATAGAAAGATCCCGCTAGATCGAAAACCCAAAAGGGCGGTCTCGGCAAAAATTAGAGATAATAAAAGAAAGTCCCCCTAGATTGAAAACCTGAAAGGGCGGTCTAGATAAAAATTAGGGATAAAAAGAGCCTGCTAGATTGAAAACCCAAAAGGGCAGTCTAGGCAAAAATTAAGGCAGAGAAAAGAAAGAAAAAAAGAAAGGCATAATATGGCAGAAGGACTCACGAGCATGCTTACACTGTGACAATATGGTTCTAATGGCTGCGTGGAAAGAAGTTAGAATCAGATTCCACTCTAATAGTTGCATTAAGGTTTCTCAAGAGGATTGGCAGGTAGGGGATTGACTCAGTCACAATGGGGCAAAGTTCGTGTGAAGTTTCCTACTTATGGCCTTCTTTCCTTTCTGTATTCTTTCTTACTAGTCAATACCGAATAAATCTGGCTATTATCCATTTTGTTCATGCATTTGTTATTGATCATGCATTCACAACCTATTCATTTAGCTTTTTTCCTTTGTTCTTGCATTCATGACTGACGCGTTTAACCTATGTCTCAAGTAAAATGGTTTAAGTCTGACAAAACTTCAAGACGAATGTGTCAGTAACACTTTAATAATTGGAATCATAAAAAAAAGGGGGGGGGGGAACTCAGTTGGCTGGGGAGAATAGACCCACACGTCGCAAAAAGAGCGTCGAAACTTGAAGGTCTCGAGGTTGTCCCTAGCAAATCTTGCATAAAACTTAAGGGGAGTGCATTCAATCAGGTGAATAGAGGGATCAATGTTATGAAAAATCGACAATAGTCGCAAGGAAAAGGCGAAGGCGAGTAGATGAAAGTTTGATTGGTCAAAGATCTTTAGTTCGCAGCAATGGTTCTAGTTCTAAGACAAAGGCATCCACAAGTAAACATGCATTACATTGTCTTTTAAATTTCGTGCTATCGATTCAGCTCTGGCACTGCTTTATTTTCATGCTACCGGTTCAGCCCTGGCATTGTCTTTAAATTTCGTGCTATCGATTCAGCTCTGGCATTTGTCTTATTTTCATGCTACCGGTTCAGCCCTGGCATTGTCTTTAAATTTCGTGCTATCGATTCAGCTCTGGCATTTGTCTTATTTTCATGCTACCGGTTCGGCCCTGGCATTGTCTTTTAAATTTCGTGCTATCGATTCAGCTCTGGCACTGCTTTATTTTCATGCTACCGGTTCAGCCCTGGCATTGTCTTTAAATTTCGTGCTATCGATTCAGCTCTGGTACTGTTTTAAATTTCATGCTATCGGTCTCGCCCTGGCATTGTCTTTAATTTTGTACTACCTAATTGTGCATATTTCACCAATTAAAATTGAGGTTCATATCTGTACTTATTCCTTACTTTGATAATACAACAAAACATAGTTTTATGTATTATCTCGTAAGAAAGTAAGTACAGAGGGGCAACTGTGAACACCCAATTTTAACCGGTACCTATTGTCCATTTTTCTTTTACAAAAAAATGCAATAAAATAAACCTCTTTTCGAGCATGTTTGACTTTTTACGCGTGTTCATTGTGTCACACTTCTGGCGATACCTCGTTTCTTTAGTTTGGTGCGCTTTATTTGGTTACGAGTATTTAATCGCTATGAAAGGGTGGTTGATTACGCGTGTCATGCGTATTATTTTTATTGGCGTTATCGTTATCGTTATTATTTAATTTAACTTTTTAACCAAAAAAACTCAATAAAATAAAAAAAGGATATAATAATATGATAAGTTTAAATGAGGGAATGGCGTGATGTTGCAATTGTTGTTGTTGTTATTCAGGTTGTAATGACAATGATACAACTCAAAAATAATAGGATCTAAATAGAGTTGTTATTATAATACAATAACTGATAGCAAAATGGGGGATGAGCGTGGTCTTCTTTCTCTTCACAGAGGGCAAAATCTTTTTTAAGCATAACAAGTGATAAAGGACCACAAACCAAGCTGTCCTAGCAAGGGGCTCTACACCATCAGCAGCTAGCTAGTTTGCAGAGACAAACAATACATGACAAATTGTTGCAGCGATAGGCCTAGGCTTCAAAACTTTAAATGGAGGGTCTCATCTTTCTATGCACATCCTGCTCTGAGCAAGTAACCACAAATAAGGTTTAGGAAATCAGATAATAGTCAAACAAGTCTATTTTTGTGATGGAATAGAGACTTGGAGGAAGAAATTTGTTGCAGGAAAACCTAAGACATCAAAACATGAAAGTCTTGAGAAAATACAAGATCAGAGTCTCAAAAAATTGACCATTCAGTGCTCTTATCTATTCAATTTTGGCTATAAATACAGCTTCAAAACGTAGTAACTGGGGGGGTGACAGATACACATTACAGAAACCAGATTTTCGTTTGTGTAAAATAGAGAGAAAATACTGTGAGAAGTTTTTGTTGAAAAAAGAAAGAAGAAGCAGTTAGAGGCAGCAAAGCACAAATATTTTTCAGAAACTGGAAAAACAGGTTGGCTTTTGAGAACAACTTGAGTTTTAAGATGTAGAAAATATGTGTTTCCTTCGTTTTATTTTATAGTTCTGTGGAAAAAAATGCACCTTGAACACCACCACCACCACAACCGTCACTGATACTGTCGCCACCGTGAGCTCCGCCGCGGTCAACAGTACTCACCTCTCCCTCTTCTTTCCCTTCCCCTACGGTTGTGCCTTGTTATCTTATGTACTGGTTGCTTTGTCTCTCTCTCTTTCTTATGTTCTCCATTTATTCTTTTGGTTTTTTTTTTCTCTCTCCCCTTTGAAATGATATGTGCGTAGAGTGGGGATGATGGGGTGTCAAGTCCCTGACCCAAATCTCTTCGCACTTCCTTTTTTTATTTATTATATTTATTTTTATTTAACTTAATAAGATGAATACTTTCGATGAAACACACTGCTCACCCACCTTTTCCTCCTTATTTTATTTTATTTAATTATTTACTTATTTATTTAGTTATTTATTTTAGATGTTCGTTTTAAATCCAAAAAAAAAGGGGAATCTGAGCACCTTTGGTGCTGGCATACATACCCCCCTCAAGTCCCTTCACCTTTTGTTTCTTGTCCTTTTATTTTATCATTCTATTGTTTTAAGAAAAAAATTAAATTAACAATTGTTTGTTTTTTTAGTCAAAAAAGTGGAATCTGACCCTATTTTGTGAGAACCAACGCCCTCCTCACCATTTTCTTCCCACGTGATCTGACCCTATTTTATTATTATTAATATTATTTTTAAAAAATTTAATTTTACTTTATTTTGTCTCTTGCTTTTGTTTTTCTTATTTATTCTAATAAAATTAGGGATACTCTTTTGTCCGGTATAAATAAAAATTGGGTTTGATTGAGATGTACATCTTGTCAATACTCGGTTTAGGAGACTTTAGCTGTACGGCTTTGATCTTAAACCTCTTTCAAAATTAAAATAAATTAACAAACAAATATTTTCTAGAAGAACTACGTAGCATTTGATTCTCCGCACATGGAGATACGTAGGAGCGGGGCTTCCCTGTCAAGTCAAACTAATATTTTCCAAATAAATAATCATTTTTTTTCTTTAACACATATTTTCCTAAAAACTAAAAAATGGGATTGATTGAGATGTACATCTTGTCAATTCCGGTTTAAGAGACTTTAGCTGTACAGCTTTGATCTTAAACTCCTTCAAAAATAAAATCAACCAACAAACAAACTTTTTTCAGGAAGAACTACGTGACTTTTGAGTTCCTCATTGCACCAGAGGATACGTAGGAGCGGGGCTTCCCCGTCAAGTCAAAATTGAATTTTTCTAAATTAGTCTTTATTATCTTCTACTATTAAATATTACTTTTGGGTAAACAAATGATTAAATAATTTATAATTGCACAATCAAATTTAGGGTAACCGTCTTAAGACGGATGTACTAGGGGTGTCGTGGAATTTAGTTTTCGCCCTTCCCTTTACATAATCGACTCTCGAATCCAACCTAGTTTTCACAGACCAAATAATCTTAAAGGTAGGTTTTTCTCAATTTTTCCTATTTAATAAATTGGGTGGCGACTCCCAAAAATTACTATTTTTGAGCCGTCTACGTCAGGGCTTCGGTCACGACAGTATCGACTCTATTATTCATGATGAAATGATATGAACTTATGTTCTTTCAAAAAAAAAAAGTCAACGCTTTGATAAAGAGGGCTATATATTTGACTAGCTCTCACATTTTTTCTGGGTCTAGGGGTCATTGACCTCGCTCCGGTGTCCCGAAGAAAGAGACCCTAAAGTTCGGAGTTCAGCTCAGAGGTAAATAAAGTCTGGATACATATATGACTAGCTCTCAAATTTTTAAGGACACCCACCCTCATGTGCATTGCCTATTTTAATTATGAATTAAATGTCCTAACTTTTATTCCATAAAAAAAGTTCACTACTAGAAAAATCAAAATTAGAGAGGGAGCAAATCCGTCACTAACGACTTTAGCGATAGAATTAGTGACGAACCCAGATTCGTAACTAATTTTGGCGTCACTAAACGTTGATATTTTTGGCATTTAATTTTTGTTCTAAATCAATGATACTTTATCACAACACTTCAAAAGCAACGACAACCATATCCATCACGGTGGGCATAAGGTAAGAACAACTTTATGGATATCTGTTCTGCACTGTACTTCCGACCTTAAAGGGTGGTCCAAGGTAGTTAGTGGTTGATGTCCTTAGTCAATGACCGTATCCGATCCAGCTGGTGTTGTACCTGCAAAGTCACTCCGATGCCAATGTCAGTGGAGTAGTTTTAGCAAAGTAATAAATGAGAGAATGCTTACCATTAATGAGGCAATGAATGTTGTATTTATAGAGTGGGGTGGGGTTGATTCCAATGAATCAGGACCGTCCGATCTGGTGGTTTGATCTGAGCCTTTGATGTTCGGACTGAGCCCTTTAGATATTGGGCTTACAAGGGGTATGAATAGATGTCAAAAAAAGGGGTGTATATGGCAAAAAGCCATTCCATAACAATATCTAAGGGACATTTTGTGCATGAACACAAATTTACTCATACATTTTGTGTTTACACTTTTCACTTAATAACAAGTTCCAAAATTTGTCAAAAAAAGAAGTTCCAATTTATTGCTGGTATAGCGGTATGGTCATCGAGCCTAATTGCGTCACTAAAGAAGTTGAGAAATTTAAACTTACCGGTACTGTTGGGCTAATCAGATTTCTCCGTGTAGGCTCATACTTCGTACAATCCCCCCTCTACTCAGTAGACACCCCCATAATGGCGTGAAAATACCAGAACACTCTTAATGAAAATTGCAATTTCTATTTTCTTTTTTAAATTCGAATTGGTTCGGCGCACGCTTGGCCGAACCAGTTCGCATCTGGATGCGCCGAGGTTGTTAAATTTCACGCAGACACCCCTTTTCAGTTTTTAATAGGTTCGGCCAAGCGTGGTCTGAACCAGTTCGAATTCTGAATAGCCGAACCCTCCTGTGTTTAGTTTTTTTAAATTTTCCTTTAGCCGAGTTACATAGAACGATAAATTAGCTATTTTGGAACGATAATTTATTAAGTTTGAACGAACCTAACGATAAATTGAATAATTAACTATCAAATACTAATAACACAACAAAAAACCAAACACATAAATATAAGTGGAATAATTCATGCAATCCGTGCAATATAATTCATACATATAAACATAAGTAAACAATCCAGAAAATATAACAATATAATCCCTAAAGACCACTACTCCGTGTCCCTCTGCTGGGAGACACAGCTAAACTTCCTAAGCCCTCGTGCCATAGGCCTAGTGAGTTGCTTCAGCCGGTCAATAATGGTCCAGCCATGGGTCCCACGGGGATGCCCGCCGTCCCTAAGAATCTCCTCCAGGTCGTCATAGAGTTACATAATCTCTGGCACATTCTATAATACAAAAAAATAACCATGTCATTGACAAAACATGATAAAATAACAAATGATTTAATAACACTGTAAGACTGAAATAAAGGATCATACCTGTCTAACATAACTGTCAACGGGGTAGTTGTCGGCGCAAATGTATGGGTGGGATACTCTCATATACCATGCAAGGTACTCCTCAACAATGTCAGGCATCTCATCAACCACTGAATCACCACGCGGGACAAGGTGCAAGTGGAATTCTATCCATGCTTGATCAGCTTGCTCCTTTGTCACTACATCCCGTCCACTAGGACTAGGGTCCTCTGGGATGCCCTGAATCAAGCCAAACTGCCTCACCACTCGATCTGGGTTATAGGCCAACATGCTCCCAGCATGACGCATATGGCCCTTAAATAAGGCCAGGTTCTGAATAGCTCTATGTTGAGTAAAAAGCATCCAGGTGACCTCCTCTGACCTTAAGTGATCCAGGGCTGCCCTGAAAGTTGGCACTGACCCATCAGCCCTCTTACAGTCCCACCTTTTAGCCCGTGGCTGGTCTTCAGTGTACCCCTCAACCAACCATTTAGTGCCAAATACCTGCCCCTGGAAATGTTCAAAAATCCAAGCCTGTGATAAATAAAAAGCGGGTTAGGGATCCAACATATAATAACTTACATAAACTTTTACCAACTAAAATATACACTCTCTTGAGCCAACTTAGCTCCAATGGCCTCAATGTACTCTCTCTTGAGTCAACTCAGCTTGACACTTGTACCTTTCGCAGGTATCTCAGCAACTGCCTCCCATTGCGAAACCCCCAGGTAGTCAACCAACAAATCCTGCGCCTCCATCTTGGTTGGCTCTACCATGTCAAAAAATATCCCCGTGATGGGGATATGGAGCAGCTGCACCACATCATCCAGGGTGATATTCATCTCACCAACTGGAAGGTGGAATGTGTTGGTCTCTCTGTGCCACCTCTCCACGAAAGCAGTAGCGAGGAAATGGTTGACTGTACCAAACCCCACGTCATGAAGGGGTAACAGACCAGACTGAACAATGTAATCCATAATCTGAGGATGAATCTCAACATCCTTCATTGAATGATTGTGAATTTTTTGCTTACCCCCATCCAGAGGACGCTCCTGCATTAGACATTATAAAAAAAATATAATCAATAATTACATAGATGTAACAAATCAGATTTATTAATAACTTGAATTGTTAATAAATTTGAAAACTTACCCAACCGTCCCATAATCTCCGAGCAACGTGAGACCTATAAGAATATAGGACAGATCGATCGTATGGCACTCAAGCATAAGGGAAAGTAGATGATCTGTCGGGAGCAGTAGATGCCTCGGGCATGCCAGTGTCTGGCAGCGGAACATCAGCATCGGCAGCAGAAGTGGAAGGCCGAAACGTGGAAGGCCGAGACGTGGAAGGCCGATGAGAACTCGATTGGCGACCTTGAGATGGCCCTTCCACCTGAGCAGTAGCATCAGTGTCTAGGTCATCATACTCTAATGGCTCATCAACTGCAGCATCAACTGGATCATCAACCGGAGGCTCGTAGTTAGTCTCTATCTCTTTGTCGCGTCCACCACGGCGTCCACATACGCATTTAGGATGCTGCAATTGCCAACCACGGCGTACGGACGCAGTCGGACGAACTCTCTCCTCATCAGCTTCAAGCTCAGTCTCTGCTCGCCTCCGGCCAAGACCACCTCCTCTGGTGTTAGCCATACTGAAAATATGAAGAAAAAAACTCAGTTAAAATGAAAAAAATTCACCATTCAGCAACAATCAGGGTGGTTCGGTGAACCCAAAGCCGAACTGGTTCGGCACACGCTTGAACGAACCGGTTCGGCGCACGTCTGGCTAAACCACCCCAAAATAGTTACAAAAATAGGGGGTTCGGCGCACGCCTAATCGAACCAGTTCGGCCTCTGCTGCGTCGAACCACCCAAAACAGCAAAAAAAAATAAAATTCGCGAAGAGGAAGAAGAGGGATTGTACCTATACTTCAATGGAAGGAAATGTGCACTGATTGTTGATGGAAAACGAACGAAAATGATGGATTGAAGGTGAGGGGTGTGGGCTCGGCGCAACAGTGGTGTTTTAGGGAGAATGGGAAAGTGAGGGGGTGTGTGAGGGGGAGAGGGAATAGAAGAGAAAAAAAATTATTTTAAAATCAGGGGTATTTTGATAATAACGCTGGTTACGGGGTGTCCATCGAGTAGAGACGATGTTGTACGAAGTATGGGCCCTCAGTGTATCTTATACTTGTGTAATAGAATTTTATATTGTGATTTGTTAAAAGCACCTCCCCACTTAATTCCTCACACCCCTTCCCCCAAGCAAAATGTCTAAAATATAAATAACCATACTCCTAAAACTAAAATCTCATTTTCCCCTTCCTACCACCACCCTTCCTGAACCTCCCACCTTATAAAATCCACCCCCACAATTAGAGCAGTCAATTTTGGCCCAGCCCAGCGGGCCGACCCAGTGGCCCGATTATTTGGGTGGGTCTGAGCTCTAAAAATAGAGGCCCAAAAACAACGCTAAATTTTTTGGGCCGGCCCAATTGGCCCGATCATATATATGGGCTAGGTCGAGCTGGCCTATGAGCTGGTGGGCTGGTGGACAAAGCGTTAATGTATTATTCATGGTGATTCGTAGAGCCAAAACAGATTTAAATTGGCTTTGTTTGAGCCAAACAGATTTATTTATCTTATGTATACAGTATGCTACTCCCAAAATATTAGATCGGGCCGACCCAACCCACAAATGTTGTTTGGCCCTATGAGCTGAGCTGGACCGAGCCCAACCCATTGATAGCTCTACCCACTATCTTCCAAATATGTCCCAATTTAGATTGTACCTCCCACCTTCTCATTTCCATCGTGAGTATAAATTTTAGTATGTATCTATTCGGAATTTAGTCTCTTAATGGTCCAAATTTTATATTGCATGTCACTTTTTACATGCCCAAAATTAGGGGGTGTGACTGGTTTTGGTCTCCAACCCATACTTTTAACACCAAAACTGAACCAAACAAATAGATGGCCCATTTGGATGAACTTATTTTTGACCTTATAGAAAATAACTTATGGTGATAAATAAGTTTTTATGTTAACTCATAAATTCTCAATAATAAAAGTTATATCTCCATAAGTTGTTTTTTCATAAACTACATTGACAAATTTATGAATAATACATAAAAGCTTATTTATTTTCATAAGTTATTTTTCATAAGCTCAAAGTAAGCTCTATCAAAACGGGCCCAAAATCATTAATGGATTGAGATGGGTTCACACTTCAAAGGTCACGAAGGGTCTTTTTTTTGTACCCCCACCATCTTCCCATATACCCTCTCGTACCTTGCGAAAAGACCAAAATACCCTTCACAAAATTTAAAAAACCCTAACATATCCCCAGCTCAAAAAAAAAAAATTAGAAATCGGATATAGGTAAATCCGAATTTCCCCTAAAAATTTTAAAAAATTAAAATCGGATATAGGTAAATCAGAATTTCCCCTAAAAATTTTAAGAAATTAAAATCAGATTTATCTAAGGTGGGGGTACATCCGATTTTAAAAATAACAAAATCGGATGTACCCCCACCCATAGGTAAATCCGATTTTGTAGCCCAAATAATAAATAAATAAATCATTTAAAAAATTAAAATTATATTTTTTTAGAAAAATAAATTAGATATGAATAATATGAATATCAGCCGTTTTTTGGTTCTGTTTAGGGTGTAGTTCGTTAACACGTGACGATGTTATACGTCAAGCGAATAATTTAGGCTAAAAAATCAGTTTTTCAGCAACCTACTCCGATTGTAATGAAACCACAGCCATTAAATCTGAAAAAAAAAACAAGGATCAAGACCCCCGTAGTAGGGACTTCCTACGGGACTGGGGGGCTCAAAATCCCAAATTGCATCGTTTACTATTTTTTATTAATTCTTTTTAATTTTTCATAGTCTTCAAAAAATCTAAAAAAATTGCATAGCCATATTTTGGTTTTATTAGATTTTTAGTGGTGTTTTTATAATTTTTTGATTAGTTTTGACTCTTTAACGGATTTTTAGTAGCGTTTTTATAACATTTTTTTAAAATTTTAAAAAATTAATACAAATCGTATATACCTATGGGTGGGGGTATATACGATTTGTTAAATTACAAATCGTATGTACCCTCACACCTAGGTATATACGATTTGTATTTTAGCCATACATATATACGACTTGTTATTTTAAATCTAATCGTATTTAATAAAATTTACGTATATACGATTTCAAATTTTCAAAGTTGGATATATATATATATATATATATATATATATATATATATATATGGTGATATATATACGATTTTGGTCAATTTTTTAGGGGTATTCTCGTCAAAAAAAGTCTTGTTGGGGTATATGGGAAAATGGTTGGAGTACAAAAAAACCCCAAAAAAGTCAACTTTTAAATTCTAAATGAATTATAACTAAATGAACACACTTGCGAAATTTGAACATTCAAAAAGTCATAACATTTGGTCAAAAAAAAAAACCATAACATTTTGACACGTAAGTTTAATAAAACATATCTCTTGTAACAAAAAAAAAAGTCTAAATTGCACTTTTGGTCATTTATCTTTGACTTTGGTGTCATTTTGATCCTTTATCTTTTTTTTCTTATCGTTTTGGTCCATCATATTTCATTTATATGTCATTTTAGTCATTTTTTGGTATTTTTCATCCATTGACTTAACAGATGTCATGCTGGCAGTTAACTGCTGACGTAACGTCTTAATTGAAACTAAAAAAAAAAAATAGGAAACCAAATCGATAAAACACCAAACATAATCAATCACTCTCCATCTTCATCTTCTTTTTCTATTCAAATGATTTTTTTTGCTCAAAAACTAAATCAAACCCCACCATGAACCCATCAACATCAACAAGTACACCCCCTACTAACAAAACGTTCATTAAAAAATAACTACTAATAACAAGGTCGTTTGTCTCTTGTTTATAGCCGCACGCCATTTGCAGGTAATATTCTGATTAGGATGAAGTACTAATATGAACAATTAGTTGTCCACCCAATACATGCGATTCTATCTCTCTATCATCTAGTACCTGATTGTTTATCATCAAGCTCTGACTTTCACGGAAGAGACAAGTAAAATCGGGGTTAAACTTTTCTAAATTATTTATATCAGCCATCTCTTTCCTTTTGAAAGGTCGCAAATAATTGTCGCTTCATGTTTTAGCCTTGCGATAATCCAACAACATCGTCACCAATTTGTGTTGCGTACACTATGCTGTGATGTTATTTAGAGTCTGCGGATGCTAGCTTTACGCATATAACAATATTAGTTAATATTAATTAATAAACCTGTGATTGGTTTACATGTACTAATTGTATTAATAATTGAGGGCAAAACATATCAAATTAAAAGCGATGATGGTCAATAATAATACTCTTTAAATAACCAACACTCCTAGCCCAGTGGTTCAGGCTCTTGCTGGGACGTGGTGGGGGTCGATCCGATTTGCTCTCGGGTTCGATTCCCGCCTACGTCAAATAGGGTGTTGGCCAGCGAAATGATTAAGAGCCCCAAATAGCGAGCGCAGATTAGTCCGAATCGCCTGCGAGGGTCCGATAAAAAAAAACACTCTTTAAATAAAGTTCAGGTTAAACACCTCATAAAATATACTCATATAATTAACAATTCTCGTTCCATACTTCCACAAAGCAGCCATGCTTATTTGTCAGCTTAGCCAACTTCCATAAAAATCCAAACAAATAATTGATTCAATCCAATAGCTTGAAAACTACTACTCCCTCCTCCTCACTCGTCCACCAAAAAGGAATCAATTAAAGATGGTTGCAGTGCAGAGTGAATATTATCCAATACTTTTTTTGATAAATATGAAAATAGGTCACTAGTATTTTTTTACTTGTGCGTTTTAAGATACTCCACTCCGCTTTTCTCAGTTTTTTCTTTAAACAAATATTACAGTTAGAAATTTTATCACGTTTCAACGAGGAAAGGAAAAGGTTCAAAGGTGAGAAAAAGGGTAAATCTTTTTTCTCTCCCACTTTTTAAAACGTTAAAAGGTCATTTTAAATTATGAAATATTTTAATCAAATAAAAAATGTCCTTTCATCCACACTTGAGACTTCAGAGTTGAGCTAAACACTATTATTTCCGTTTCATAATAAACTATTATTTCTGTTTTATAATTCATGATGAATTCTTGGTGTAAATTGGGTATTCGATATGTATGCAATTGCATAAACTAATCTTTCGAGTTGGGTAGAATTATAACGAGTGCAAAACTCCCCCTCAAGAGTTTTAACGATGTTGCACTCCTAAGGCTAGATTCGAACTCAGAACTTTGGTTAAGTTGGAAGAGACTCGAACCATCTCATTCAAGCGCTCTAGGATTAATAAATGACGTATTTTAAAAAAAATTATTTTACTTATTTTTTTTAAAGTTCAATGCAATATTAACTATTATGTTGTCAAAAATACCTTTTTTTTTTATAAGAATGCCTTAATTACTTATCACAGAGAGAAAAATATGTATGCTCTGTTTGACAAAAAATAGCGAATAACGAATAAGCTGACTTAACGGATGAGCCGATAGTCGAGGTGATAGTCGATAGCGGATAATCTAGCTAGTGGATTGAATTTAAAGTATTTGGTAAAATTAACGATTGAACTAAGTTATAAATATAAAATGACATAAATAGATTTGTAATTAATGTTTAATTACGAGAGAGAGCATTCATTTAATGAATGATAAATGAGGAGTTTAATTAAAATAACGAGAGTAAAAATGATAGGAAATAAAATACTATAAGCTCAAAAGCTACTTCAAGTAACATTTCAAAAAACAATAGAAGCTACTAAAAATTGCTATAAGCTAGTCATGTCAAACACTTACAAAACGTTTTTTTTTGTTACAAAAAATTTAGGTGAGTTGGGCTCGGGGGCTCACCAGGGTCAAGGCAGGCCTCGAGGCTCTTTGAGCGTTTAAGAGGTACTTACAGATCACCCACCAAAGAGGTCCTCACATCGGCAGCGGGAGTTGAACTCACACCCTTGTGAGGAATGAGCCAACTCCTTACCAACTGAGCCAACCTTCATCGGCTACAAAACGCTTATCGAGGCTCTGTTTGGCAAAGCCAAACCGCTAGCTTATAGCGGATAAGCTCGTGGTAGATGTTCGGCAAGTTATGCTTATAGCGTTTTTTCGCTAGTTTATAGCGATTTTTGAAATGTTACTTGAAGTAGCGTTTGAGCTTATAGCTTATAGTGTTTCATTTTTTCTACAACTTTTACCTTTATTATTTTAATTAAATTCCTCATTTATCCACCACTAAATGATTATTCTCTTTCATATTCAAACATTAATTACAAATGTATATTTATGTTATTTTATATTTATAAGCTAGTTCAACCGCTAATTTTACCAACCACTTAAAATTCAATCCGCTGTAAGCTATCTGCTATAAGCTAGCTTATTCGTTAACTTATCCCACTATCCGCTCTTTTTTACCAAACAGAGCCCTAATATAAGATACTAGACTGACATTGTCAAACAGAAGTGTAAATACAAAACACTTATCTTCTATATTGGAAATTATTTGGTTATCATAAAAATAAAAATTGTAAATAGACTATTTATTTATTTACTTAAAATAATAATGGAAACAAAAACCAAAAAATCCAACTTAATTTAAGCAAAATAATGATTAGACAAACAAACAAAAATAGTAAAAGACCAGCAAACATTTAAAAAATGTTTTTTGGTACAGTATTTTAAATATGCTTGTTTAATTTTTATTTATTTTTTAGTATATAAAATTATTCGAAAATTTCTTTTTGTTTGACGGGAATCAAAAATTTCTTGGGCTAAAAATACCTAATAGTAAAATATACATTAATTATTTTAAACCAAGATATTAAAGCAGTAGATTCCGATATTATCGTTATAATAAAGACAAGCATTATTTTGATGCGCTTATTTATCCAGATTCTCAAAGAGGGAATCGAATTCCATGTTCTGATCTGAAGAAGAAAAAAAAAACTATTTTTTTACACTAAAAAAAACCCCACGCGCGCACCGTGTATTAGTCTCCCCTTCAATGAGTCTTCACCTGTCACTCTAAACTGGTTTAGCCGTTTAGGTAACAATTCCACACTCAATCGGAGAGAAGAGAAAAACACACACAAACACTTTCTCTCTCTCTCTCTCTCTCTCTCTCTCTCTCTCTCTGATTCTTTCACTTTCTTCATTCTTCCAATATGAGCTCAATCGTTCAGGTAATAATTCTGCATGCGATTTTCCATTTCATTTTCCTCTCAATTTTCGATTTGCTGCTTCTGTCACCGCCAATCTAATGCTTATTTGTTTCGTTAGGGTTTTACTAAGTCACTGGCTATGACCGTGCTCTCAGAGATCGGTGATAAGACTTTTTTTGCAGCTGCGGTTAGTTAATTTGTTTCTCTTATCCGTTTTTCTAATTCGTGTGTGGATTTTGATATTCTGAACTCCTGATTTATGGGATGGGTGCTTTGGATTAGCTTTTATGGGTGATTAGAGTCATTTTTTTAGCTGAAACTACCTGAGATATGACATTGTTTTTGTTTGCTTCTTATTGTTTTTAATTTCTATTGTGTGTATCTATTGGTTGCCATTTAATTAACCAATGAACTAAACTGAATAAGTGTTTGAATTATTTTTTATTATTAAATTGGGTAGCTGTATTTAGTTACGTTTCCTATTAATTGCTTAAAAAATAAGTTATGGCTTTGCTGTGTTGGAAGCGATGTATGATGAAGTGAATCTGAGATGTTGGGTGTTTTATTTTATTTATTACTTCATTGCATAGTTCCTTAAAAAAGAAGAACAGCCTTAATATTTGTCTTTTTGGTCTTAAGAGTAAAAATAAAACTCTTGACTGTTTGATATCTTGATGCTTATTTGAAGATACTGGCTATGCGACACCCTCGACGCCTTGTGTTATCAGGTTGCCTGTCGGCTTTGATAGTAAGAACTTTTTTCTCCTTTCCTTTTTCAGCTTCCTCATCATTTTTTAAGTCATGATATTATGCTTATTACAGATTTTTTTTTTCTTTTGAATCTCATACTAGTAAATTTTTTGAACTATAGGTGATGACCATTCTCTCTGCTCTTGTTGGCTGGGCTGCTCCAAATCTGGTGAGCATTCTTTCTTGGCGCTGGTTTTAACTTCTGAACTCTCATCAGTAATCTTTGTTTGTTTATCCATATAATAACCTTAAGAGGTGCTATCCTGGCATTAAAAAGGACTTTGCTTATTATTGAGATGAGATATTTAGCATGGACACATTATAGATGTGTTATCCAACTCTTTTTTGCCCATTTTGCTCTTTCTTTTTCTTTGATTTCTTCCCTTGGTGATCTTTCCGTTATTATCCAGATATCTCGTAATTGGACTCATCACATTACGACATTCTTATTCTTGGGGTTTGGACTTTGGTCCATAAAAGATGCTATATTTGAACAAGGGTGATGATTTTCTCCCCTCAAGTTAACTTGCTTATGCTTTTCTAATGAACACAGTTTGCATCTGAATAAATGACTTTTGTACTCACACAATACGATTTCATTTGATGGGCAGGGATACAGAGGATTTGGCTGAAGTTGAAGCGGAATTGGTTGGTTTTTTATCACTATTTGATTTCTTATGTTAAGTCAATTTTTATTTTGTTCTTGACAACACCCTTGTATATGTATTGTGAATAGGACAAAAATTGGAAGACTAAAAATGGAGCTACAAAAGATAGCAGTAAGGTAAAATAATATCCATCTAATATAATATGTGTTTTTGTTCCCTTCACCTAATATACTATCCATATAGTATTTAAATACTTTAGCGGAAACTATTTTGTTTTCTTCTTATGAAACAAAGGGAGAAATAAGTAGATATTTTTTATTCCTGCTCGTGAATCAGCAGCAGTCCTATTGAAAATTTTGAATCTTTACAAATTGCATCTACCACAACAGAAGCAAAGGGAGAAATCCTTACTAATCATCCTAAGAATAAATTGGTTTAAAATTATTCAAACATCAAGCCTTCCATTAAAAGCATTAATACCGATTCACGAGCTGGAATAAGAAATTTCTGCTTTCGAATAAATAACTTATTATAATGTATAAAACAGAATTTTCAGATCCTATGTATTCCTTTTCTCTAAGATCGTATTTACATCGTTTGTCTCAACTCCCAGGTTGATGAGGACACAAAAAAGAATAGACGGTCATTTTTATCTCAGTTTTTTTCTCCCATCTTTTTACAGGTAACATATAAATTGTAAATATGTACAATATCTAACTGAACACTTAACTATGTAAAAATTGACCCCTCGTTATATCAATTTCTGCAGGCATTTTCTATCACGTTCTTTGGTGAATGGGGTGACAAGAGTCAGGTGAGCCTAGTTAGAAAACATTCTATTCCCCCCCTTGCATAGCCCGTTATTGGAGCTTATCTTTCATCAATCATCACTTTATTAAGCACATCTTTTTTCTGTTTCAGCTGGCTACCATAGGTTTAGCTGCAGATGAAAACCCATTTGGTGTGGTACTTGGAGGAATTCTGTACGTTTTAATTGTTCATTTTTTTGTCTGCATTTTAGAGTCAGCCCATTTCCTTCAAGATTTTTTACCACTCCCTACGTTTCTAATTATCAGTTGTTTGAGGTTTTTCACAAGTTATAAATAAGCTAATGAGTAGAGCTATGTCAAAAAAAAAGCTAATGAGTAGAGCGATTTTATTAATTTGTCCTTATAATTTTTCTTTTTTTAACTTTTTACAAAATACTTTATTAATGAATGCATAATAATCTACTATTAGCGTTACATTTTCAAGGCTTCACCGTTCATGGAATGCACACTTCATCAAATGAGACTTGCTCAAAAAAAATTCATCCAAGCCGCACATTACATTAGAATTTTCATTTGCACCCAAATTATCACAAATAGACATGGCGTGCTTCTATATTTTGGAAGTAGTGCGCTGGGCATGCTTTGCGCCACATCTCATGATTTGCTCCACTAGTATTTCAATTCAAAAGTTTTGGTTTGCTCAAGCTAGCAATATCTGAAGCAAAATTCAAAATCAAATTCGTATTGCCATTATTGCATGTGGACTACTCCAATAGTTCATGCAGTCAAAGGGAATTAATCTTCAGTGCTCAAAAAATGATGCAGCTGTACTCTAAAAAACATATTTTAGGGCAAAAATGGAAGGAAACAAATGAGTGCTACAGACAATAAAACTACTTCCTGAAAAGAAATTCATTTTGTAAAATGACATTCAATTAGCATTGGAGGGAGTATTTTCCTTTGGTTTCCCCTAGCAAAATATGTTTCTTCCTGAAACTTTTTCTGGAATTCTGCTTAAATGTATGTGCACATTGCAAATGTGTAGTGTTTGCCTGGAAGCATAAATATGTAAAGATATGTCACGTGCTTACAATCCTACAAACTTATTTGGAGAGGAATGTAATTATTAGTTGTTTTTCTCAGGGGCCAAACATTATGTACTACTGCTGCTGTTATTGGAGGGAAGAGTTTAGCTTCTCAGATATCTGAAAAAGTGGTAATAATTTGTATTTCTTTTTATTTACTAGTACATTGCAAGTTGTCCATTTGCTCTTGACACCTTTTTATTTTTTTTAAAATCATTTTTAGCCTTTTTGAATTCATTATTTCGTTTCTTAAAAGGTCCTCATGCAGCAAGTAATTTCAAAATTAGTTTCAGACTATAGAAAGTAAATGAACAAGAAGTTATGGAGAACTTGGAAAAAATGAAAATGCAGCACAAGAACAAATATGCCACATTAGAACCATCAGTCATTAGAAGACTTTTTGGGTTGTGGACTTGTAGTCAGTGTGCAATACGGATTCACCATATAATTGATCTATTACTAAGCTAAGCGTGTATGTCATCTAAATGTTGTACTCAATATTTGACAGGTTGCACTCTCAGGTGGAATTCTTTTCATTGTTTTTGGTATCCAATCATTCCTTTCTCCAGTCGAATCATGAAGTCCGTGGTATTGCCGAATGCGTAGTTATTATTCTCAATATTTTTTCTTTTTTTACAAGATATGTTTACCAAAATGCTTGTTATAGTGGTTGAGATTGGCTTCCACAAGAGGTCAGCTTAGTGTTTTTCCACCTTGGGTCAAAGATATCATCCTTTTCACTTGAAGGTTTTATGGCTCAAAATAAAGATATAGTACCATTGTAGAATCAGACCCAAATTTAATATAGGAAGTAGACTTCATTGGATTATTCCTTTTCTCTCGTGAGGTTTTCTCAAATTTGTAAATGTCAATGATGAGAGAGTTTTCGCACAAGGTTATGTGAAAACTTACAGAAAAGGATAATTTCTGTGTGCCTACACTTAATCTCTTTATCTTCCTCCCTCAACTTATTTAGTGCATGCGTAAATTTCTAATGCTTTCATTGTTGGTTGAATAAAATGACCATTTTGGAAGGAAAAAAAAACACTTTGCTTTAATTTCCAATGTTGTCTTTAAGACGTGCCTTGGGAAGTCGTCTAAGTTGGTATCGTAAAATGCTCGTCTGCTTGAGTTCGAGGAACTAATAAAACAAGGAAAGGGTTGGAGAGAAAAACCAAACTTGCTTGTACATCCCTCATATGCATGAATGCACAATGTTAGCATTGGCCAACACCGTGTCTGTCCCTTGTGGAAATCGAGTTCGGGAGCACTGGGTCGACCTCGTGTCTGATGGTAGCTTATGCCACTGATTGCACTGAGCCATGAGAAAACTCTTAATTTCTTTTTCCTTTTTACTAATAATTGCAAAAATGCTATATTTTCTTGAGAATTTTTGTTCTTAAAGATTTTATACTGCAAATTTTTGAAAAATAATTCACCAAAGAGGAAACATAGTAAAAATTAAAAAATGATATTTTAATTATTTCAAGTTCTTATTCCATCTCTTTCCATTTGTTCTTAATTATTTCTAGTTCTTATGTTTCAAGTACTATTGTTGAAGCTTCCATTTTATATGCCTAATTCATATACATCATTCATTATAAGTTGCGCCTTTCTTAATTATTGATGAAACTTTCATTTTATATGCCTAATTCATATCCATGTGGACGCTCGGAGCTGCGTTTGAACTCAGTACGCTCAATCTTCACATTGTATTTCTCCACCCGCGACTGTTTGTACTAAGGACAAAAAATTACAGCCAAATGATTTCAACATTTAATATTTAATTATACGCTCCAAAGATTTATATATAATATAGTTAATATATAAAGTGTTTTAAATCAAAAAATAATCAATTGATAATTACTTTAATGTGAAGTTGAAGTGAAATTTACTTGTTAATGATTGTTCGGGTCGATTGATCTATCTTCTATTAATAATTTTCCACTCGATCGACAAGATTTGAAACCCGTTTGGTTCAACGGATGGGGAGGGATGAGATTTTGATTGTGGCCGGGGGGGAGGGGAGATTTTAGAGGAATGTATCTTTTCATGTGACTGAGACTCCATATTTTAGATATGTTTTGTATTTGTTTGGACGAGAGGATGAGTGAGATTTTAATGGAGGAAAAGTACAAAATCACACTTTTCACTTCTAAAACATTTAATACCACATTAATTAAAAGAATACTTAAGTTCATTTGGAAGTAAATATTCTCTCTCATAACCTGGTGAACTGGAAACTAACTAGTTTAGCGATTGGTTCAACCACAATTAGTACACAGTCCTATAAAACTAGATTGAACTGAGGTTGATTCAATCGAATATGATTGAATCAATTGAGATCGAATCAATTGAACCATGAGCAATAAGTCTTACTTTTTTTTGACAATATTGGTTAAAAGTTTTGAAGTTAGTCTCTTATTGTAAAATTTTGGTCCTAGTTTTTACTCTTTATTTTGAAGAAAAAAATGGACCATATTTGTGTAATTTTTGTGACATAAGAGGTTATTTGAAACGAAAATGGACCATATTTGTGTAATTTTTGTGACATAAGAGGTTATTTGAAACGAAACCTCTTATGTATTATTTTAAGAGGAATACTTAGGTACAGTACTGTAGGTACTGATTGTATTGGTCTAGACAAACATTTTTTTTTAAATAAAAAATAATAAAATTTATTTATAACCAAACAACTGCCAAGTGGTTAGCGAGAGTTTGCCTACTTTTCATTTGAAGTACAACACACTACCCATGGTACTGTATGTAGGTTTTTTAAAAGACCATTTTAAAAAACAAATAATACATAGATTATTTCCAAAAGTGCAACTAAGAAAGTATGAAGATAAAATCCGTGACAATTAGATTTTGCACTTTCACCTATAAAAGACCATCAATTAATGAATATGATGCAGATCGAATTGTTTGGGGCCAATACCTCCCTTCTTATCCAAATATTCATGAAAGGTCCAAAAACAAGCAATTTCGAGTTCAGTCCAAAAAATGAATTCTCCTTGGCTGAAGCTTATTTTCGTTCGGGTGAAGCTGGTTGTTTAGCGATAGATGAACACTCCATTCCTGCCAAGGAGAATTCATCAGCTTTTCTAGCGAAGTAAGTCGGTGGCTAGGAAGGTGTGGGAAGCGGCAAAGAGCATTGAGGTGGAAGGAAGCTTAAACGACGACAACTATGTTCTTCTTATTGAAGAGGGCGAGAGGAGAGATGAAGCCACAAGGAATAAGGGGGGTGAACAATACAGGTGTACCATGAACATTCTTTCTCTTAATTTGCATCAGTGGGGGTGGAGTGAAACGATGCCAATTATCTTCGTTGATAAGAACAGTAGAGAAGCGTAGAGGTTGGGAGGAGTTAATGGGGCTCAAGCAGACTTATGTACAAGGGGAGTGGTATCATGTGGGAGATTTTAATGCAGTCACCTGTGTTGAGGAAAGAAAAGGGAGGAATGGAGGGTTTCTTTCGCAGGAGATGATTGATTTCAAAAATTATGTTATCGAGATAGATCCTGTTGACGTGTTAGTGGCTGGTCAACAGATAGGCGACAGAGGGCTTAATTGCTCATCGGAAGATTGTTCGGCACTGCATCTTCGGGGAAGAAGTCGAACAAGGTGAAATACATTACTTAGTTGGCAACTTGATGGTGTATTCGTGGCTAGCTAGAAATAACTTAGTATTTAAGGGGGAACTTCCTATGTTAGACTCCATTATTAATTACGTTAATTGTTTGTCATGGAGTTGATTTGCTTATGGGGGTGGGTAGTTTCTTAAGTTACTTAGTTTCTTCTTAGTGGCAAAATGTCTTTGTGTTTAAACTTTTTGTAGTTTCAAGCACATCTAGTACTTGATTTTCAATGAATCATTGTTTATTAAAAAAACCTATAAAAGGCCATTTTAAAAAATAAATAATACATATTAAATCGCTATTTTTGTTCCGAAGCTTTCAATTTGGGTAAAATGGTTTCCCAACTTTTTTTTGATACATTTAGTTGTTGCAAAATCTAAATGTCGCAGATTTGATCTTCATATTTTCTTAGTTGCACTTTTGGAGTCATCTAATTTTCAGTTTTTTTTCTTCTGATTTTTGAGAAATAAAATTGTAAAAGTCCAGAATTTTTGGTGACTTGAAGTGTAATTAAAAAATATAGAAATCAAATTTTCAATGTTTAAACTATAGGAGGAATAAATTTGGCAAAAAAATTTCAAGAACATTTTTATTAACTGAAAAATTTAGAGTCCAAAAGTACAATTTAGCTTATTACATGACAATAAACTTAACAAAAAAAAAGTACTACTATAATTTAACAAAAAAAAGATAAAAAGAAAAGTCCGTAGGAAGAAGATTTGCGAGAAGGTGCGTGACGGAAGCGCAGTGAGAGCAATGTGTATTGTGTATTTGTGTGGTGAGCAAAGCTTCTTGTTGATTTGATTCCTACCAATACCAACCTCTTAACTTAACCACTTTCAACTGTACTCGCTCCACGTGATATCTCCTCCTTCCCTTCCCTCCATTAGAAGAAAGATACCACAGAATCTTCTTTTTCCTCTTATTGGTTCTTCATATTCTTCTTCAACAACAACAATAAAAATCAACAACTCCTCAAACTCACACACAAGGTACAATAATGAGAGCGCTGAATTCGCATGTTGTTCTCATAGATTTTCTTCACTTCCAACAACATAGCGCAATTCCCACCGCTTCTCTAAACAACCACAACTTCTTCATTCCTTCATTCCGTCGTTCTTCACCACCAAAGGCAATTCGATCATCATCCAACTCCTCTTTACCTTCGCCGCAGATTCGCCGCCCTTCCGATCGTTACTCAACCGGAAATGGATCTTCTCCGCCGTCGAATTCCCCGAACGCTACCTCCTCCGAGCTCGACATGCTTCTTGAACTGTTACCTTTGAAGATGAGGATGGAATTGTATCGGCACAACGAAATTGGTAGCCTCATAGAGGTTGTTTTGGATTTAGGTAGAAAACCTCTTGCTAGATTTCCTTCTGGTGATTGGTTCATTTCTCAACATCCCATTAACCACGATGATTTACGTCATGCCATTTCCAAGGTAATAACAATAAACACGTTCTTTATTTGCTTTCACAGTCTTTTACTAATAAGCAATAATTAATTAATCTGCACTCAGTTATTTATTGCCTTGTGAGATTTGTTTATTGTGAAATTGTTGCTGATTGAGTTAAAGTCAGCTTGGATTTTAGATTAGAGGTGGGTCCAAAGAGATTATTAAATTAAAATTGGGAAAAAAGTTGGGTTTTTTTAATGCCTGTTATTGCGTATGATGCATGGTTAAGTAAAATTGGTACTTTGTGTCACTGATAGTGATGTGAATATGGTGGTTTGTTGTTTTAGGTTGGTGACTTTTCTGATGATAACCGATCAGGTATTGATAGCTCTTTGCATCGTATAAGTGCAATTCGGAATCGTAAGATGCAAATCATTGGCCTTACTTGCCGGGTGGGTCGAGCCGTGAGTGGCAGTGCTGAGATTATACGTGATCTGGTTGAGGATGGGGGTTCTATATTGGTTATCGGACCTCCTGGTGTGGGTAAAACAACTTTAATCAGGTAAAACTTTAGTTAGTTTGGATAAACTTCTCAAGAAATAAGACCCTTTAGCTTTTCATATATGTTGAAACTTGATATTAGCTTCTGTATTAAGTTCCCAGTTTAACATTATGAACTTATAACAACATTTTTCGTATTTTAATTGAGAAGCTCAGGTGGACTAGAAGCGGATTACATAATTGAGTTGAGCTATTTCAATATCTGAATAGATTTTCATGTCTCTATTTGTTTATGGAAGTTGTTTATTATGCAAATGCCTGTGGAAAACTGATTTCTCTTGCATGTTTCCATGCAAATGCCACTGGTCTGTGATAGTTCCTGTTTTTTTATCAGTTTTAATTTTATGCATTTGTTAGTGGAGACACCAGATAAATGTTTTTTTTTCCAGCTTCTTTGAATGTCAAAATGGGTTGTTTGTAATTAGCCTGCTAGAGTTTATTTAGACATCTTGAGCCTTTTTCCCCTCAGGTGCCTTTTATCTAGTTTGCATGTCTGAAGAAGCTTTGTTTTTACAGAGAAATTGCTAGGATGCTGGCTGATGAGTTCAAGAAGCGTGTTGTAATAGTGGATACATCCAATGAAATTGGAGGTGATGGAGATATTCCTCATTCGGGAATAGGCAGGGCAAGAAGGATGCAAGTTCCAAACGTGAATATGCAGCATAATGTTTGTACTAAAATCAATTTGGATTAATTGACTACTTCATTTTTATGAAACTAGTTCTGATAACCTGCAATCTTCCGTGACACTGTTTTTGTTTACTTGTGCAGGTTATGATTGAAGCAGTTGAAAATCATATGCCTCAAACCATTATTATTGATGAAATAGGAACAGAGCTTGAAGCATTAGCAGCCAGTACCATTGCTCAAAGAGGAGTTCAATTGGTTGGAACAGCACATGGAATGACCATTGACAACATAGTGAAAAATCCTTGTCTTCAGAACCTTGTTGGTGGCATAGAGGTGCCAAGTTGCTTTATTTTTGAAGTTTATGATTTCTGATGAACAATGTTAATTAAATACATCCTCCATTACAGACCCCCCTCCCCCCTCCTTCATATAGTGAATCAATCCAAAATTGCAGGGAAGCATATTCAAATGGAATATGTATATGATGCTTGTTCGCATTACTGATTTTTATTAAACATTCATTTGAATAGAGTGTAACCCTTGGGGATGAGGAAGCCAAGAAAAGGAAAGTGCAGAAGACAATTCTTGAGAGAAAAGGAGCTCCTACATTTACATGCGCTGTTGAGATGATATCTAAAACTGAATGTCGTGTTCACCATAGATTAGATGCAACTGTTGATGCAATTTTGGCAGGTATTCCTTATCTTCTATAGTGGAGTATTTTACTTGATATCTACCTGGTACCGGTATAGTATTTACTTTGTTATTTAGATCGGAAATTAACTAGAAGATCTCTTTGTTACAGGAAGACCTCCATTATTTGAAATCCGTCATTGGGATGATTTTTCCAATGATTTGGTGAAGCACGCTCCAATGCCTGAAAACAGTCATGACGAAACACCTGATTTAACTAACAATAATATCATTAGTTCTGAGATAGAGTATGATGAGGATGATAAATACTATTCTCCAAATCGGTCAAAGAAGTGGAGTACTAGTGGATCTGTGATTAAGAGGAATTCACCAATGCAAGTGTACACTTGCAAGGTAAATTACTTAGAAGCTGCATGTGCTAGGTAGAATATTGTGTGATCGGGCATGCTATCAGGATTCAGGAACTTTGATGATATTTGTCTCATTTTCCATGTAGCATTGAAGGAATAAAATATCCAAAACTCACCTTTTATTTATTTCTAAATGGACACTGTTTTCTTGTTGGATGAATTTAGATTCTTGAAGCGGATCTACTACAAGTAGCAAATGTGATGGGGCTTGAAGATTTAATAGATGTAACTGATGACATTGGAACTGCTGATGCAATTCTAGCATCCAGTTCTGAGTTACGACAGAATTCGTGGATCCGCAGTGTTGCAAAATTCCATCAGATACCTATATTTGTTATAAAGGTACCCTCTCGCTACCTCTTTCAGCCATTCCTTCAATGTAGTCTCCTTCTGTCTGATAATGAATTTGTGTTCCTTGCAGTCGAATACCATGGCACGAATGGTTAAGGCAGTACGAATGATCCTTGGGCTAGAATCGTTTGGCCCTACTCCAAAGATGCCATTAGATGGCTCTCCAGATATTGAAATTGAGGATGATGAACCAAAACGAAAACCATCTCTGGAAGAGATTGATGCCTTGGAGGTACAAACACTTTCTGCTTATCTAATTAATATCTTATTTCTCTTCTCAAAGTCCCATCTTCTGTGTGAAAATTTTGTCTATTCTGTGTAGTTTCAGTCTACAAATGCTTTCCGCGCTTAGTTATTTGTGCTTTCTAGTTATTAGACCTTTTCTTCTATAGGCATTAGCAATTGATTTAGCTCCTTTTAATGGGACATAGGTTCGCTCCTACTCCTAGAGCCCATTTGTGCATACTCATTTGTGATGTTTCTCTATTCATGTTTACCAGCAGTAGTTTGAATTTCTGGCTCTCTGCTTTGAAGGCATTTTTTTCTCTGATAAATTACGTTAATGATAAACAATTGTGTTTGACTTGAAAAAATATACATTTGCCTAAATAATCCAATGCTTTAATAACCAAATTGAACTCGGCATCATGGTTCAATTGTCTAAAACCACTTGAATCGGCAATTGAACCACCAAATAACAGAACCTTAAACAGAGGCGGTTCCTGATTCAACCGTGTGAACTGACTGGCCCGGTTCTTAAAACGCAACTGTATTCTCTTTTATTTCGATGTTGTTTTAAATTTTCTTACATTTTTATGGCAGGAGGTGCGCCTTGCAATAGAGTACATAGTGATTCCTGGTGGAGAAGCTGTGGAACTTCTTCCTAGGCGTTCTGAAATAATTGACAGGCAGATTGAACTTGTGCAAAGTTATCAGTTAGCTGCTGAAAAGTCAGGTACGGAGCAGAACCCCAGATTGCAGATTCTTCCCTTGAGGCTAAATACCAAAAAATCCTCTAAGTCTAGTTCTGTTCCCCGCAAGAAAAGAAGTCCTACCAAAGAGTCTGCTGGAAGCATTGGCAATGGTTATGGTACCACTGTCAACAGGCTTCCTATTTTACCTGAATAGTAAATGCAGAATTTTCTCCCATTCTAACTTATCTCCCTTCACTGGTTTGTACATGTATGTATGTAATAACATGTACAGTCACGCAAATGGTGTAAATAATTTATTTACATTTGTTCATCTACATGAAATATAATGATTTTACTCCTGAAAAGAATGTAGTTCAATTTTTAACGGTGTACTATTTACAAGATGGCGATTTTAAACTGGGGCAATGACTAAGGTGAGACAATGACTATCTTTGGCGTAAATGACTAAGGTGAGATAATGGCTAAAGCGATTTTAAACTAGGGCATTGATTTGCAAAAAACAATAAAAAACGAATATGTTTCGGCTTTTGAGGGTGGGCCCATGAGAAGGATAACACACAGGTAATAGGTTAACTCAAGGAATGATCAACCAGAAATCAGAAAACATAAGGTTTCTTTGATTGGAAGAAAAATGAGAAAAGAGAAGAAGGGAAATGCCTTAGAGTTATTAGATGCCGATTAACTTGGTGGAGAAGACTATATACGTAAAGAAAAATGATATCTATAACTATTAATAAAGGGAATTCTAAAATAAACTGTCATTTTGATGTCGGATTTTTCTGATCAAAATGCCCTTATTGTAATAATAACTACCCACAAACTCACCAACACATTTCTAATTCTAATAAAAAAATAAAAAAGAAATAAAAAGAAATAAAATCACCCACTAACACACCAACATACTAACACATGGAGGGCCCGTCTTTCCCTCTAGTTATTCAGAATGCGAGGGTTGATATGCAAGTTGATAGGTAAGAAGAAAAAGAGTCTACCCAAGACTCCAGAACCACCATGCTGTCCTTCAACATGAACTCCATCTCCCTCTACACTATTTATCATTCTCATAAATTCTTATACTCTTACTTTTTCTCTCTTATTTATTTATATACACACACACACACATATATATATATATATATATATATATATATATATATATATATATATATATATATATTTGTGTGTGTATTATTTTATGTATTTTAAGAGAGAGGTATAGAGTGTATAGGAGATGGAGAGTATATAGGAGACGATCAAACCCTGTGATTTGAGTCGCATGAATACCATGGAGGGGCGAAACAAGAATTGTCTAATTAAGGCGATGTCCTTATAGATGTTAAGAATTGCGATGGTAATGAGAGCCAACATGATGACTATGATTTCAGTAATAATGCAATCAATACTGATACAATTTAGCTCGTGAGTCCAGTTGGGTGAAATTGACTCACCGATCACAACACTCATTTTTTTATGTGTCACAAGATATCTCTTTTTCTCATAAAAAAAGTTAGGGTGAAAGAATGGTGTTCCGATTTAAGATAAGAAAAACTTTTGGGCTCGAGACAATTGCATTTACCTCGAATACATTCTTTGCTACACCAACCCACTAGGGTTAGGAGATATCTCACTTCTTATTTTTTAATTATGGTAATTTATTATTTTTTAGGGAAACTTATGGTAGTTTTTTTATTTATGGTTATAATAAAAAATTAAAAACTTGCTTCGAAAAAAATAAAACATAAAAAACTCACTTTTTAGAGGAAGCGTCGTCCGAACTCCGAAGTACAAATAGAAGGAAGGGTTGGTTTGGGATGCTTTATACGGCAGGCACGAACCTCCAACGTCAAGGGTTTCCTTTAAAACCCTAAAATTTAATTTTCACAATTACTCTTTTGTAAGTTTCTTACTATCCATGTTCATTAGATTTCTTTACGCTGTTCTTGATTCATTGAATTTTAAATTGTCGGCATTTCAAAACGGTGGTTTCAGGATTTGGCGAATTTGTGAAATTGGGAGTGAGTGATGGCTGGAAAGGAAGAGAATCGAATATTTGTTGGAGGATTAGGTTGGGACGTTACGGAGCGTCAGCTCGAACATGCCTTTGATCGTTACGGCAAAATTCTCGAATGCCAGGTAAATTTCCACCCCTTGTTTCGTTTCACAGAACAATGCGCCATTTTTTTCTTCAGAAAAACGAATAATAATTGATGTTATAACTGTACTAATTGGTGTCAAAAGGGCAAGTTTCTTTCCCCGAATGCGATGGTGTCAGATTTACAGTTTCTTGTTGTCATCAGAATTAGAAGTTGAGAAGAATGTGTATTCTTTGACGTTTTCATTAAATTTTTGTTTTACGTATTTAAAATAAAGTAATCAAGAATAATGAACATCATAGTTTTTTTTTGGCATGATTTCCATTCAGTAACAATAGGTCAATAGCATGATACTAATGTGTTAATTAATATCAAGAGATTATGTTCCTTGCTCTTGAGGTCCATTGGTTATGGTAGGGCTGTTGGTAGTGTTAGTTTAAGCTGAGTCTTGTGTTTAGGAACTACTGACTCTTCACTAATTTTTTCCCCTGTTTTCTTTGTTTTTTCTGGAATGCTGGTTGTGAATGTTTTGATCTTTGAGATGATGGATATTTTAAGTGATGTTTTAGCAAGTGAATTCTTCATGGCTGAAGCTCATTTGTAAAATAATAGCTTGTGGTTAAGGTAGTGCTCAAGCTGGAGATTAGTGTGGCTTGGATATGTTGAATTTGGTGGAATGAAAGTAGCCAAGCAAACATCAGTCTGACATGTCTACTATTTTGCAGAGAGACAAGTCTGTGCCGTGTTTAGGGTTCATTAGTAAAATTGTTATAACTTGGCAGGAACATTTGGCAGTAAGATTGGGCTGAAAACCTGACAGAGTTGCACCATATCGTTGGGCTTTTCCTTCCTCTTCTGCTAGTAAATCTATTTTGCAATGGTTCTAGATCAATTATTTGATATAACCGTAGGAAATTAAAACACCAAATTAAAGTCTGCTATCGCATATACTGCCTTTTCATAACTTTTTTGTCCCTTGATATATTGATATCCTTTATCCCTTTCTTTAGTTGTAGAGGTAGTGCCAACAGACATGTAGGTGGCATTTTTAGTGGTCCTGAGATTTGGAAACGTTCAGATACATCAGTCGTGATGCATTCTTCAAGGAAAAAAGTGGACCGTGTCCTTTCGATGAGAATTATCCACAAACTAATATGTTGTTCCTCTCAATGTCTAGATAGGACCGTGACTGCTGGCTGTAGTTTTGTGGCTCTCAGTAGATCAGTTAAAGTGATTTGTTAATTGAGTTCAAGAAGTCTTACATATTTGCTCGATTGCTTCAGTTGAGCTATCCAATCTTGCTGCACCATTGACAGTTTAGGATACTTTCTCGTTGCAACGCAAAGCTCGATTGTTTGGAAACTTTTTTGTGTATTTTCTGCACCCCATATCTTGTGGGTACCCCCAGCACCTACTGGTTGTGCATCATTACTAGTCCCGTGAATATTTAAGTTCTGCACGGCTGAAATTTTTAAACCTGAAGCATTGAGCCATAGACAATTAAAGCTCAGATAGCGGATTCCTCTCTTCATGATGAGATACTGTATCTCACCAGTTGATCTCCCCTGTTGATCTACCTATTATAGCTCCCATTGAAGGCTGAATTTATGCTTTTGATTTAGTTGCCACTTTCTACATTGGAACAGAGTTGACTGGTTGAAATTGATTCCTTTGGTTTTGAATGATTCTGCTTTTTTCAGTGTAGTTTTATATAAAGAATTGTGTCTGCACGAGAATTATTTCGCTGATAAAATTCTGCTGTGATCGATAAGGTAGCTAAGAGGTGGAAGAATTATTTAGAGTGCTAGGCATATAATTGCAGTATAATCAATACTCACATTTGCCTCACATGTTGCTCTGTATACTGCCGCTTAAGATTGATAATATTTTGCATATGGTGAGGAGAATAACTGCAGAAGGTAGCTGGTGTGCTTAAGAGGTGAAAGCATGATCTCCAAGAGGAATGCTGTCAATACCATTCCTATGTCTTGCTCGTTGTCTTTCAGAATTTTGAAAAAAAAATAGAGATAAATTTTGTGTCGAAGAGCTGTTCTCTGAGTTGCACCAAATAATCTAGTGACTGCAGAAGTGAAAGTGACCCTTGGGAATTTTGTGATATGCTGTTGACTTTTGGCTACATGTTGTTAATGTTAGTTCATATCTGGGTGAGAAAATAATAGTATCCAGCATAATACAGTATTACAGTGTTTTTTATCAGGTAAGTCAGATGCTAAGGTTATGTTTGGGGGATTAGACTGTTAAAAGTTCAATCATTAAGTCGTGAATCAGAATGGAATGTGGTAAAATCCTGCTCAGATTGTGGGAATGATTGTTGTAAGATCTTGGTTGTCAAATATGTGATTGGGAATTTGGGATTCGTATGAATGGCTTAACTGTATGAAAACCATACTGCTGCTTTGTCATTGTAACAAAAAGTAAGTTGTCCGGTTATAAATTTTGCTTTACAGTTAAATGCTGTTTGCATGTATTGCATAAATGAAATACCGAAACTCTTTATGCAGCACACAACTTGCTGCACTCGCAAATTTGTCATTTTTTAATTTCTAAATTGAATGTCTCCTTCAAATATTTTGGATGCTTGTTTATATAAGCATCATTTTATTGACTTATAGCAATTGTGAGGAGTCATTTTTTTGTTTGGCTTTGGGTTTGGGGTTGGAGACTGTACTATATGATGGTGTAATTTATATATATAATACTTTGTCCTCCTTATCCCCATCTTTGTTTGTATGATGTGTTTATATTTCTCTGGCTTTCTAAATAATTTGGTTTTAATTAGAGTGGCTTCATATGTGCAGCAGATGCTTCTAACTACTCCACTAACCTGATGTTTCTTATTTATTCTTGTTTAGTTAGCTGTCCCATTAAACATGTTCTGTATGTTTAGCACAATTAATCTTTTTTTGCAAGTGTTACAATAATGGCCGTGCAGTGGCCATTTGCATCAAAAGCAGCATTGATATTTTTTGTCATCATAAATGCGCCATTAAAATTTGTTGGCATTAGTTGTATGTGTTGCCATTATTCTTCATGAAATTTCAAGTGGTTCTTCCTGTAGATCATGATGGAAAGGGACACGGGCCGTCCACGTGGATTTGGGTTTATTACATTTTCAGACCGTCGGGGAATGGAGGATGCAATCAAGGAAATGAATGGGCGAGAAGTTGGTGATCGCATCATCTCAGTCAACAGGGCACAGCCAAAGATGGGGGGTGATGATTCAGACCAAGGATACAAAGGTAGCTACTCATCAGGTGGTAGGGGAAGCTATGGGGTTGGAGATAGGGTAGGACAGGATGACTGTTTCAAATGCGGGCGTCCAGGTCACTGGGCTCGAGATTGTCCTCTGGCAGGAGGTGGAGGTGGTCGTGGTCGGGGCGGTGGTTCATTTTCGTCACGTCCTAGGTTTGGAGGTGCTGGGGATCGCCTTGGTGGTGAACGTGATCGTTACGTTGATGATCGTTATGATGGAGGACGCTATGGAGATAAGGATCGTCTTGACAACCGAGACTACAAATATGGCGGCCGCGATCGCTATGCTAGTGACAGGTATACACGGTTTATTCTTACCAAATTATCACTATGGTGCTTTTGCTGTAGCTTCAAAATAAGCATATAATAATTTTTTAAATTTATACAAATGTCCAATCATATTATTTCTTCAAATTTATTTAAATTGTGACAAGATATTGAAATATGATTAGCCGTTTGAATAACTGCCAGTCTGCCTGCCATTTAATTTTTTTTCTTATTTTGTTTAATCGAAAATATGGGCAATTAGGTGTTGTGATTGAATAAAGAATTGATTGGTCACTGTCCTCATTTGCCTGTTTGTAGTATTTATTCATTTTCATTTGCTTGCTAGTAGTATTATCTATTTGTTATTCCCTTACTTCTATGTATTTTTTATTATCTTTTTTGTTTAACTGAAAACTTTGTAGGTATCCAAGTAGTGGAGATCGATTTGCTGATCGATATGGCAGTGGCTCAGATCATTACCCCCAAAATGGTTATGGTAAGGAAAGGGGCTACGATCGTTATGGTGGTGGTGCTGATAGGTATGGGAGTGGAATGCCAGCTAGAGATGAAGGAAGGGGTTATAGGGGTAGGCCTGGTCCTTATGATCGCCCAAGCAGGGCTGGTCGCCCATCTTCATTTGACCGTTACTGATTTCGCCACATTAGGGACCTAGTTCTTGTTGTGTAGGAGAACCTCGTAGTTTCATAGAGCATGTGGGTTTGGTTATTTGTTTCTTTATTCAGATCATGTGAATGTGAATCATTGCCTCGAGTTATTTCCCCTTGTTTGTTTCACGCACAGACCGACTTTCTTTTCAAATGCAATCAAGTATGATTATGGTTGCTTTTCAAATGCTCATATTATGCACAAATGCAGATTTGTCCGTATATGTTGCTTACCCGAGTTTACTTTGAACTTATCCGTTTTCCAACTTTGAAGCAGTAATGCTCACCATAGATTAACCGAATGTTTGGATCAGTAATTTAATCAAGTGTTTATTCTATGAATGATTCTCAAATAAAAGTTTCCGTATAAATTATTTTTGCTAGTAAACAGAAAGGTGCTTTGTGTAAGTTATTATGGGGAGTTTATAACAGATAAATGTATTTTTTTTTGTTACAGTAACAGATAAATGTATAAGATGGTAGGTATTCGTCAGGTTTTTCTCTTCTACTCAGAGTTAGGTTTCTTTTTCGTGTGATTGAGTCATGCGGCTGTCTTGCACTTGTGAAGGAGGAGGAAGGTCTTCCATGTGGAGGAGAGTACTGAAAGATCACATTTGGAGATCAGTGAAGGGGTTGCTTTATGGGAAGTGGGACTGGTGGTGTTCCTTTACTACTTAGTTAACTTCATTCTCTAATATACAAATTTGAATTTTGTACCATAGTGAAGTCTCTAATTTAATCTCTAAACTATGAAAGACTATTAAATAGTCTCTGAAATTTACGTAGGTTGATGAGTTTGGTTCCCATAAAAACACCCAGAAAAAAAAAAGGAAATGAAGGCACATATTCCAAGTATCTTCTCACAGTTCTGTAAAAAAAATAAATTATAGTTTGGTTTAGAAAGATTAGTGGAGGGTAGTCAAAAATATGTGTGGTGTCACTCGTTATTCTTTCTCTTTAAATTGGAGAAAAAAGTAATGTAAATCTAAAATTATAACTAATTTTAGTGAAATTATTTTTACTAAAATACTTTGTAATGACTATTAAATCTCTAAAATTATAGTAGTCTTTCATAGTCTCTAATTTTAGTGAAATTGAGTTTCAGTTCTTCCTTCACTATAATTGGTTTGGAAATTGAGTTTCTCTTCCTTCACTATAGTGAAATAGTCTCTAAACTATGAAAGACTACTAAATAGTCTCTAAAATTAAATAGTCTCTGTAATTAAATTTGAATTTTGTACTATAGTGAAGTCTCTAATTTAATCTCTAATTTTTAATGACTATTAAATAGTCTCTGAAATTATAACTTCATTCCTTGATGTTTGTTAGTCATTAAAAATATTTTTAATTACAATAATATCTTCAATTTTTTTTGACAAAATAATATCTTCAATTTATAAATACTTTGTAATCAATTTTTAATTAGAATGAAATATTTTTAATTTATCTTAGTTTTATTTTGATGTATTTATTTTCTTTTTCTATTATTATTTTATTATTATATTTCATTTATACTTAGTGATACTATATTTTTTTATAAATATGTTTCTCTCTCCTCTAATTTTTTTTCCTTTCATTTCTCATAAACCAAACCACTATATAATCACGATCATCTAATTTTTTTACTATTTTTCTCTTCTTTTCCACAACAAACAAACCATGGGAACAATGATGGAGCCTTTTAGCTAGGTCATATTGATACTTTTAATAACTTGCATGCAGAGTTTTTAGCTTTGTTTTCGTGGCTTGTCTTTAGTCTGGAACAAAGGTTTCATAGATATTATTTGTTATTCGAATTCCTTCCTTTCATGCTATATCCTACTCTCTGCTCCCACTAATCTTTGGCATTAGTATGCCGCCATTGTGTAGAACATTGCTCAGAGTTGGTCTATCCGTATTTGCCACACCTTAAAATAGGGTAATGCGTGTGCTGATTTTCTGCCCAAGCTTGTTGTTGCTTCTTCTTTGAACTGGGTTTCTCAGGAGCATCCTTCGGCTGGTCTTGCTAGTGCTCTCGATGCGGATGCTAGCAGAGTTGTGTTTCCTCGATTTTAGTTTCCGTTTTTTGTGTTTTTTTCCTTTTTTCGCACCATTTATGTAAAAAAAATTAGGGATTTAACCGACGAATTGAGATAGGGACTAATTAAAATTAGGCTTAAATACAGTTTTGGTTCCCTAAGTTTTACCAACTCACGATTTTGATTCCCTAAGTTTTAATTTCACGAATTTGATCCCCAAGTTTCCCAAATTGTAAAATCAGGGTCCCCCACTAATCTGGTCAAAATTGATGCTGATCTGTCCATCACTTAAACTACGTGGCAGCCACGCTGGCATGCAAAAGTGGCTTTTTATATTATATTTTAACATTTTATATCCATTTTGGTTCACTTTTTTTTAATTTCTAATTTCTTAAATATAATATAAGTATATATATAAACAAAATGTTAAAATAAAAATAACAATTTTTAATATAAAAAAGTCACTTTGGCATGCCAGCGTGGCTGCCACGTAGTTTAAGTGGCGGACAAGTAAGCATCAATTTTGACCAGATTAGTGGGAGACCCTGATTTTATAAATTGGGAAACTTGGGATCAAATTCGTGAAATTAAAAATTAGGGAATCAAATTCATGAGTCGGTGAAACTTGGAGGATCAAAACTGTAGTTAAGCCTTAAAATTAAATTGAGGATTTATTATCATCTCTCGAGATAAGAGGGCAAAAACCCCTAATTCCTCACCGTGAAGAAAAAACACTCAATCCCCGAAGCAGAGAGAGACGGCAATGGCGACGACGACGACATGTGTGGCTTTTCAACTAATCTCAGCGAACGTTCTTGCTTTCCAGCCATTGCCAAAGCTATTCCAACACAAGCGAAGGAGCAATTATTGTGTGATAACAAAGAAGCAGAGTTCCAAACATGTGAGCGTGAGCATGAGCGCTGCACGGCAACCACACTCTCAACCGCTCATTTCATCTTCTTCAAAGAGCAATGATATCGATATGCTAACCGGCTCTACTCGAACCGTTACAACAATTTTCGGTATGGTGACTTTATGCATCAAAACCTTCCTAGAGATTCTTCCACCACCGAATTTGTTAACGAGTAATACCGTATCATCTTCTCTAATGTTTGCGTATTTTATGGGGAATCGTACTCGTGGTTCTCTGAATACGCCGTTGACGGTTGTGGCTGCTGGATTGAAGAAGTGGTTGGACATTTACAGTGGTGTGTTGTTGGTTAGGGTTTTGCTGAGTTGGTTCCCAAATATCCCTTGGGAACGTCAACCACTATCTGCAATTCGAGACCTATGCGATCCTTATCTCAGTTTGTTCCGTAATATCATTCCCCCGGTTTTTGGCACACTCGATATCAGTCCTCTTCTCGCTTTCGCTGTTTTGGGTACTCTCGCGAGTCTTCTCACCGTCCCCGTTTAGGTATACCTCTTTTTACATACATTTTCCCTTTCTCATTTTCACTTGCATATATTATATATGGATACATGAATGGATTTCTTCTGCAACTAGTTTTATTTACATCCTGTTTATATGTTTGAGCCGGCCACTGAGTCTGAAACTGGCCCTCTGCTTGATATATCTTGTGATTTTTAATATTTAATTTAATATTTAAAGAGAGTTCTGAGTGTATTTTTATTATACAATAATCCAATCATAATTTCTAACAAACTAGATAAACAACCTCTAGTATGATATAACTAATCACTTTGTGCACTGATTCATGAATGGAGATTATTCCTTTCATGCCTATGAATACACCCTTATCTGCAAATGTGTTTTTGTGCTACTGAACATGGTTGTTATGCTCCTGGTCTAAGTTTTTACTTTCTAGTTTTTTGAGTAGTGTGCTTATGATGGAGAAGAAACTGAATGCCTCCTGTTTCTAAATGAGGTAGATTTGGAATCTATTGGGTTAGACTTAGAAGAAGAAGTACTCTCTGATGAGACTGAACTCTGAACCACTATCTTTTGCTTTACCTGTTCAACAAACTTATTGATTCATGGGGTCATTTAGCATTTTGGAGACCTTCTGTTTCTAGGAAAAGCAGTATCTTGAGTTCAGTAAACTTGTCCCATGTTGGTAGATAAATGTTTCCTTTGGATTGGGAATACACATAGACCCTAAAAAAATTCCACAATTTTCATCCCACGCTATACCTGAGTTAAATCAATGGGGGAATTGTATTCACTCATGACATATGAATAACTGGTATCATCATTGTTCCTCTGATGAACGAGGAGAACTCTGATCTTGAACTGAGCTCACCTATTTGAGGCATACTTTTATTTTCTTCAAGTAGGAATTCTGTTATTGTGTCCCCTCCTGACATGAAGTATGGTGTTCAAACCAGTGGTTCTTCTAGTCAGTGTGTTTCAATTTCAACCATAGTACCATACAAAGATATTGGTTGCTAAGATATTCTGTTTCAAAGAGTTTCAAGTTATCCATGCTAAGGTCTTTGGTTGCGTTGCTGCAATTTCTTGTAGTTGTTATTGTGCTAATTTTAGAAGGGTACAAGTATGCATTCACAAAAAGGGTATAAGTATGCATTCACAAAATAAAGTACTTTAAAGTGATTCTGGCAGCTTCTGTTGCACTGTAGTTTTATAGTTTCTTCATATGCCATTTTAAAACTATTGCGGTTTTGTTGTGCAGCTTCTGTTGGATATTTTAATTTAAGCAGGCTTCTCTGACAGTAAAAGTTTAAGGTTTTTCTTTGTTGCACCCTTTTCACTCTCTGCTGATGGTGGTTGCTTCTGATCACAACCCCAACTTGCTCTTATGAATTGCTATGCTGAAGTGTTTTGCTATTATATAGATCCTAATAAAATTCAATGCTATACTTTGTCCCTAGAGAATTCAGTGATAATCATGAAACCATAACATTAAAGTCTGTTTGCTCTCACTCTTGCATTGTCTGTGGATTAGATAGATATGTGACTTTGACTGCTTTTTTCATGACTCCCGCACCTGTAAGTGATATATCTAAATATCAGCATATCAACTCACAATGGAACATAGAGACTATGGTTTCATCATAGTCCGGCACATCTCCAAAAATTGGATAGCTTTTGTTTTTTTTTTTTTTTTATATTAATTAACAAATAACAAATTGGAGACAGGGAAATTGTTCATTTTAAGTCATAGTTCATTTTAGTAATTGACAAATTGAAGACAAATTAGAAAAGCTCTGGCCCTGGTTAATTTTAGGGGACATGCTGGTAGAGTACTTATAAGCAGAGAGATTAGTAAACCTTACTGAACTCTTGACCTTCTTTGGTTTCTCAACTTCAATTGTTTTTTATTCTCTCTTGTAGACTATGTTGTATTACAGCTCACTATGGTACAGAATATAGTCACAGGTCCACTCTGTACAAAAAAGATATGTGGAAAACATATTTTCACTTGTGTTCTCAGCATTACATGATTCACTGTTATTATGTTCACTTCACAGATTCATTCTAATTTCTAAGTCTTTTGTATTTTGCAGTTTGGGCATGAATTACTGCAATGTTTTTTTTTCCTTTTCTTTATTTTTTTGAACCCATCTCCATCAGTTATATATTGCCTAAAACAATCTAAATTCTGGTATCCTACATGTTCATAAAAACCGGTTCATTATTTAAATCGCCTAAAACAATCTAAATTCTGGCATCCTAGATGTTCATAAAAACTGGTTCACTATTTAAATCAAAGATACGGAAGATTCGCCTAAACTACTACTGCTTGTTTGTTCCAATTAGTAGTCCAGATTGAGTCAAAAACATTAGTAGTGCAGATTTGATGAATATTATATATTATATATAATATTTTAGAATTGTTTCTTGTGAAATTTGAAAAATAAGGTTATTGTATATTGGTTACACCAACAAAGAACGGATTGGCGGGACATAGCATGCAATGCACGGTTAAAGTCAGCTAAACTGAAATGGGTTATTGATCTATTTTTGTCCGAATGAAAATATCAGGTCCCTTGCAGCACTGTTTATTGTGCTCGTTTAGCTATTGGTTTGTGTATCACAATTGTTTTATTGTTTCAATAATTCTTGATTGTTATTTGGTAAAACATGTTTTGTTCCTTTTTTCTTCACGCCCCTTCACTTCCTTGCAATGGGTAAATCCTTTTCACCAAAAAGATTTTCTTTGTTTGCTTTATCCTTGCCTTTGGATTATATTATGAATAGTGTTCTATTATTTTGAGCGACAACTGACTCCCATTGCTGGATAACCAAATTGGATCTACCCCTTTGCATTGATCCTAGAATCACAAGCTTGGCTAACCAAATTGGATCTCTAAGTTGCAAGTTTTTATCTCTTATGTTGGAGTTTTCCTCTTTGCTTCAACTTAACATGGAAGAAAAAAAAAGAGTGAAAAAAGGACATTGGGGCTTAGTTTCTTTATATAAAAATCCCATAATTCAATCAGCTGAAAGCTTTGTTTTTGGGGGTTCTGTTTTGTTCACTACTTTTTGTTCTATTCATTCATGCATATATAGTTTGTGCTTCTTTTTATCCTTGTAACTAACTATAATCTGCTCCATTTCTTTTTCTAAAACTTGGATTTTTGTGTTGGTAGAGTGGACATTGGCTGTAAGAGACGATTACCCGTGATTTTGGTGATAAGATGCAAAAGAAGGCTGTGCTTGTGGTATCTTCCGTAACTAGTGAAGCAATCTTTGAAGCAAGGGGGCATCACTTAGTGTTGGTAAGAGTAGAGCAGCTGCAATGCTAGCAAAGTCATTTGTTTTATTAAATCTATAGTTTATTAATGTAGATACAATAGCATTGTTGTTAAAGATTCTATTGAAACATATTTCTAGTTGGGATATACTGGTAGTTAATTTCCTCTCCTTCCTATCAACTGCTACCTTTCTCCCTTTTATGTACTCAGAACATGAAGTTTTGATACACATCAACAGAATGAGCCTACCATCATATATACAATAAGTAAACAACTTCAACACTTTGGTTTTATGGCTTTTGGGATTTAATAGTTTACGGGGGGGGCCTCTGGAAAATATTGAGGATCTACAATTAAGATAGTATGAAGATGACGTTGGTATCAATATGATCTTATTGGTCTGTCATTTGTAGCACATAAATTTATTTATTATCTTCGCGTGGTCTAACTGCAAATGGTTTTTTTTTGGTGAAATAACTGCAAATGGTATAGACTATGATGATGTCGTCAAATATATCGTACATCATTAACAATCGTTAGAAGGGAAATAATAAACCCCAAATGACATTCTACTCGCAAGTTGCACTCTGACTTAGTTAAATATGACTTAGATAAATAGTGTTTTGAACCACGACACGAGACTTGCAAATTCACGACAAACATGAAGCTACGCGTTGGTGAATAATCTTGTCATTGCAATTACAAATGGGTAGAGTTTTTGGATTTGGATCTTTTGTGCAAAACTCTTTTGATCTAGAGGGAGTAAGTTTCTCTCTAGATTAGAGGGTTTTGCACACTGTGCAACAGCAACAGAGAATCTACACATAGTTTGGATTGAGATCTCCTGTTGTAGTTGCACTGACATCTATAATCTATAATCTATAATATATACAAACAAGAATGTTGTTCTTTGCTACTAATCTGATTTGTCACCAATTCAGATACGCCAACTCAGATTTGTTTAATTCGGCTTTCTACATGGCAGCAATTAGAATGACATGGATCAATCATCTAATGACAGCTAGGCGTAATTGCTCCAGCTGTTGTGGTATTGGCTGCATCAAACACAATTAAATACTATGTCAGCTGTTATGTTTATAATACAAAATATTCCCTAATATAGTGCATTGTACATTATTGCCCATAATATGCATTCAAATTTCAGTCAACTACGTTCAGTGTCATCCCACTGATGTCGCAGAATGTCACAGAATGCGTTAACTAGCAGAATGTCCCTCCATTTATTTAGAATTCGAAAAAATGCATTAACTAGCAATTTAAATAAATACAGAGTCAATGGACCCTATTCAATGCAAACTTATTACTCTTTCAAAACAAATGGGCAATGACTAAAAGAATCCTAAAATGCACTAAACTAAAAAAAGAATATGTCCGCCATATTCTCACATCAGACCATATTAACCATGATGACAGCAGACCCTATTAACCATGATGACACACTGTCACACCCTGTAAGCAGTATTCATTTCAATTTTGGTTGAAGCAGCTGGTCTCGAATAGGGAAGAAAAAATGAAGCCTGAAATCAGAATTCCTTTCTATTAGCCACTTATTTCGGGTTTGTAAGTTAATGCTTGGGTTAGACATTCACTATAAATTACAGTGTGATGAACTGCTTCATACATCAGCTCCTCACATACATTTCTCACTTACGAATTATTTCCAACTTTTGTCTACATTCTGAACTCTTAGAGAAGATGAACACACAAGCCACACGTTTCGTTGATGTCTTCCCAAGAGAAGGAAGCATCACTGTTACTGCTAGGGTCATTAGGCTTTGGACTGTCCGTGACTTGATTAAGAACAGGGGTCCTTTGAACATGGAAATGGTTCTCATGGATGCTTCAGTAAGTACAATACAATTTTTAAATAGTAATCAGTGTTTTACTATCATGATGATTCTTTAAATCTATATCTGTTGTTTATGCTTTTATTTGCTAATCGCTGACATATTCCAATACAAGATAGTATTATATTTACTATCGTATTATACATAACTTTTGATTTTATGACTATAAATTTTCACATCTATGTACACCTAATACTCTTTGTTGTTATTAGGGGGATCGAATTGGTGCCTTCGTCAAGCAGACGCTGATTTATAAATTTGGTGGATTACTTGAAGAGGGCAAAGTGTACCGCATATCCAACTTTGCTGTAGGTGCCAATCTTGGAAGCTTTCGTTCAACTTCCCACCAGTACAAGATTAATTTCCAGTATAATACGGTACTGATCCGGGCTGTTGATGGTGTTGTGCCTGCAATGATTCATCACTTCAAAGAACCCAGTGTTGTTTTTGACCCTGCCTTTGACACTAATTATTTAGTTGGTGTGTCTCATATTTGGACAATGTCTTTTATTATGATTATGATGGACATATTTTTATAGCAATGGTATTACCTAATAGATTTTTTTTTTGCAGATGTGTTTGGAATACTGACGGGCGTTGGATCTGAAAAAGAGATTACACGAGAAGGAAAAGTTGTGAAGCTGAAAGTGATGGAGTTAGATAACGATGGGTAGTTTAATCTAAATCAATTTTTCATATCAATTAATTTATTTATGACATTCAACAAAGATTAGTTTTTATATTGATGTTGATTATTATGATTGGTAATAGCTATAAATTCAACGTCACACTGTTCGGTAACTATGTGGATGAACTAAATGCATTTCTGTCATCTGCTGATTTGTTGTTGTCGCGATTCTATTCACGAAGCCAAAATTGTTCAACGGTGACCAAATTTAAATTTTATGACGCACTTCACTATAACTTTGATTTCCTTCATTATAATGTTATTATTCTTCTGTCATTCATATATAACTTATGATACTATAATGCTTCCTTCAGGAGGAATTGTGTTGAACAACTCAGTGTACTCAACAAGGGTTATTTATAAGTTTGAAAGCACCGAAGCTGTTGACCTTAGAAACAGGTTTTTTTTATAATCTACAATGTCTACATATCATTTACTACCACCAAATTCTGTTAGATTTTTAAGGGAAGCCTTATTCACCATGTTTGATCGTGATGCACATGTCTTGCTTGGTAGGACTTGTGCTGATCTTCTTGAACAACTTAACCAGGTTTATGTTTCTATAGTTTTTTACTCATAAAGACCAATTGAAGACATTACACTTTCTATCTAATTATAATTATAATATAATAACTTTGAAGTGATGTCTCTTCTAGGCTAATGGGAATGTCTCAGTTGCTGAAGAGTTTCAGAATTTGGTGGGCAAGAAAATGTTGTTTAAGGTGGAGGTATCCCCCCTATATGGATATGAGGTTTGAAACAACATTTAGCATCCAAAAAATAGCAATTGATGGAGGTGTCATTGAAGAATTTATAAATACTGTTGTAGACCAGGTATTAAACAAGTCTACAACTTGAACCAACAACATTTAAAAATTGAAGGAAATTACTAAATTCTAATGGTTGTTGAAATTGTAATGTAGGGTAACAATCAGTCACAAGATGGCATGGGAAATGTTTCTGTCGGGGTCAAGCAAATTGGTTCATCTAGCTCTCTTTCCCAAAATCTGATTGACAAGTTTTCAGACTCATCAACAAAAAAGCGGCTTGAGATCAATGGTTCAAATTGTATTGATTTAAGCCATGTTGAGGATGATAACAATGTTAACAAGAGGCCCATCGCTGATGTTGAGCAGTCTGGTATCAAATGTCCTGAATCAAAGGTTCCTAAGGTTGTCGTCAAGATTGAGAAAGCATAATTGAAGTATTTGGTGTTTTGGGTTTTTCCTTCTATGTTTTGGGTGTTAATTTAGACGGCATGTGCCACTAAATGAGTCAGTATGGTACTTTAATTTAAGTTTGCTTTGGGAATTTCTAGCTATGAGTACATTTTCATTTTCATGAGTTTCAGCAATCTGTTTGGATTGTTTTAGTGAGTGAGGTGGCAGATGTCATCTGTAAGGTTGGTGTAACTTACCAGTAGTGTCTTTTCATTATTTACACAATTGTAGCATCTTCGATGCGGCGTCTAAGTTATTAATGGTTATCAGTGTTTTTTTTTAATATCTATATACCCATTACAAAGTATAGATAACCTGTTTTCTACATAATTCTACAAGTTCATCTCAATTGTTGGCAAGAAAACATGGCAGTTCTAAATCTGAATACCAAGCCCCACTACAATTAAAGTCTTATCATGTTTTTTTTTGTCCTATATAGACATCATCATAATCTCAACAATGTAATCACCATAGTCTGCCAAGTAGCTCACTTTTGTACGCATAATATTAATTAATATAAATTAGCAATCGGAAATACCTTTTATTGGCAAACCCCATTGATGTTATATGAATACACAGCGAGCGTCCTACATGACAACAAATAAAATGACATGGATTCCTACTTTCCTGCCACCTATCAACAAAGGATCCAGGTGCTGTCCACATGCCTGCATGAAAAACAATTTGTGGTTAAGTGGACTGTCACGGCTATAATTCAACCTACATACTTCTCCTTAGTGAATATAATACTATGTCATAATATGCATTCTAATTATGGGCCCATAATAATACAAAAAGCAGCATTAACAAAATTTCGAAGTTTGGATTCAAGTTCACTGATTACTTCATTTGGAACAGTAATAAAGTGTGCAGAGTCAGCAACAAATTCAAAAAAAATGCATCAACATAATAAGATATTATGAACTTTAATATGGTAATAATATTGTAACCATATCAGTTAAAAAACGATTTAATTAGAGGATCAGAATTCAATCATTACTTTATGATAAAAAAACTAAAATCAGAACCTTTAATTGGAAACAGTATTAAAGTTCTCCCTAATAATATGGATCCACCATCATTTCATATTGACTAAAATAATCGAAACATACCCATGTATCTGTCTTTCTGAAATAATAGAAACATTCGTCTACCTTAAAAAAATTGAGGTGTTTCTTTTTCCCCACCTTAACCCACTGCATTATGGACCTTCCACATTTGTTCTTTGACGATTTCCTCAAGCGATATGAATATGTCAACGCTACGTAGAAACTGGTATTCTTGCTGAGGTAATATCACAAACGTCCCCTGCAGAAAGTACAATATGTGATTATATATTCAATAAATCAACGATGTTAACAAGTAATGCATTTTTAACAAGAAGCCCCTTATGTTGTCATGGCGCATATCATCGGAATCGTTTCCACCAAAGCGTAATGTTTCTTACTTATCATAATGTTCTTTCACAGGATATGTTATTTTCATTCACAATTTTTAATGTCTATACTTCATTATAGTTACGGCATTGATCTCATAGTCGAAGATCACACGGGGAAAACAATCTTTGCCCTCAGGGGAGAGTCAGCCTATCACTTTTACGAAGAACACTTGCGTAATTACGATCTACATGAATATGTTACACGCACTCATTCGTATCACATTGAGACTCAGTTCAGAATTATTTCCTATTTCAATAATTATGAAATCATGCAGCGATAGATTGCACTTATCAGCCACCTTTCTCCACCCATCGTACAAATAGAATGCGCCACGTTTGTTGACCCATTTTTTAACAGGAATTGTAGTTCCATCACCAAGCTTAATCACCGCTGGGTTTGCCAGAATGCCCTCTGTTGTTTTCCAAAACTTGCCATGTAACATCTGCACAAGCGGTAGTAATTAATATATCAACTATAAAGAACAACATACACGATATAATTTGAATAAGACATCCTGTTAGATCCCAATTTTGAGGTGCTTACCAGTTTATATTTGTAGCTGTTGTCATGGAGAACTGTTGCAAACTTCAACAAAAGAGGTACTTTCGGCTTATCATCAGGTGTCTTTTCCATGAAACAATTGTCCAAGAAAATCACGTTGAAATTAGAATGACCATCATAACTAAAGACAGCCACATCATTTTGACACAACTTAAATGCATTTGCAACTTGGTCCCAACTTCTGGTAAACCATACTTCACCACGAGCGGATGCAAATTCAACATCCCATTTGATACCATCAGAGGTCTTTACTTTTAATGGATTCTTCAGAGTTCTGGCCCAACTATCCAGAAATCCATTGGGCAGTTGCTGCAGTATATACAAAAGTTCACCACTCTTATTAGATTGAAAGTCCACAATCTAATTCGTCTGAAAAAAGATGCCAAAATAAATTTGTTTAAACCAATTTAACAATTTATTTACTCACAATTTTCTTATGACCTTCAGTTTTATACCGAATAACGAAATTCTCCATCGCACGACAAGATAATCAGACCTGTTTGAAAACACACATTTTAGTATTAATGTAAGATTCTACAAACAGTAATTCTACAAAAACAGATTAAACGAGATTCATAATAAATAAATCCTACCAAATGATAATAAGATTCAATAAAACATCGTAATATGATGAGCGGGAAAATGGTAACACATGACAATGTACTTTACCTGGGTTTCGAGGTGAAGTCTTTTAAGTTACGAGATTCGGAATTGGATTGAGCATCGATTTGTTGCCAAGAGAGTTCCTGAATTTCATTAAAAATCACTAAACTATTTGATATCGAACCATTGTATGTCTAAATCGAATAAACATAGTGCGGAAACCCCAATTCTAAAACGACACCCTAACCGTGTACAATAGATGTTGAATAATGATTAAAGTGGAGAACGACACAATCAACATCAAGGAATTGCTTAATCTTTGAAAGTAAATTGAATATTAGTTATCGAAACATCTTAAGTATTGTGAATTGATTAGAAGTTTGAAGAAAATTAAAAAACCCCAATTCTTGGAACCATGTCATCTGTTGTCGCTGGAATATAAGTATTCATTCGATCTAAGAATCCCCAAATGTTGAAAGATGAATAGATCGAAATCATATGTCGCAATTTGAAGGAATACAAATCGAAACTGAAATTCGTTGTGCTGGAATTAGAAAAGGAGTAAGGCTACCATACCTATATTTCGTTGAAGGAACGACCAATTTGTACTTGATGAGCTCTTATACAGAAACTATTTCACGAACAACCCAGTCGAAGCCAAACTATTTCACCAACAACCCGATCGAAGCGGTGATAAATGGAAGCGGCAACTCACAGCTTGATATTCTTTTCTCTGTGACATTCTTTCTTCTTCGATTTCTCTCTCCAATTCTATCTTTTTTTCGACCAATTTTTTCTCTCAAACTCTATCTAAAGATTTGTTACTCTATTATGCCAATAGAAGATTTGTATTACAGTGAATGCAAAAAAGAGAGAAGAAATCGTTTTTTTTCTAAAAAAAAAAAAATCCATCCCCAATTGTGCTTGCACCGCCGAGAACTGGGTGCCTCTCCATATTCTCTTTCCTTCAATTTTTATTTTGACCAAATTCTCTTTCCTTCAATTTTTTGCAATAAAAATATCTAAATATATATTTTATATATTCATTGTAACATTCCACGTTCTGTGTCTCTCTTTATAAATTACATTCTTTTTTTACAAATTACCAATTATTTTTTCAGTTCCTATGTAATATCTAATATTTAATGCCTTGCTTAATAAATAAGTTTGCTACTAGCGAATAGATTATTTATAAAATATTTAAGATAATTTAAATCATTTTAGTAGGTGGAAAAAAAAGGATTATAAATTACAATTAGTGTATATAAATTAAATGGTGAAATATGATTGGAAGTTTATACAAAGCCTCATATACACAGTTAGTGTATATAAATTAAACTCTCATACTAAAATGTATTACATATATTCATCATTAACATATGCAAATATATACTTGATATAAATAACCTACCTAAACAAACTAAATATTACACAATAAATTTGCCAAAATGTTTCTAAAATTTTAAGCTTTGTTAAAAATATAATATATATATATATATATATATATATATATATATATATATATATACCCATAGCATTGATAAAATGTATATTATTTTATCATTCTATCTTATTTTGCATAAAAAATCATTTTATATTATTTCTAATGATTTGCGTTTAATTTATGAATACTACAATAGAACTCGCTATCCTTTTATTTATTAATTCTGTTACATCTCTTTATAGAACCCACAATTTTCAAAATAACATGTAAATTGTTTCCCGTGCATCGCACGGGTTACATACTAGTACATAACAATCTGATCAAGTGCTGATACACCAGGATAGAATGTGCACACATACTTTAGGTTGAGATTCCTTGTTGTTGCCAATGAATCCTATAAAATTGGAATGATACAAGTGCACATACTTTAGATTGAGATTCCTTGTTGTTGCCAATGAATCCTATAAAATTGGAACGATACAGAGAAGATTTAGCATGGCCCCTGCACAAGGATGACATGCACAAAAAAAAACATTTTGTGTTGTTGCTGAACTTTGAGTAGAGAGCTCAATAAGTTGGTCGGTGCGAAACTGCAACAACTAGCTATTATTTAGTTGTTATGAACAAATAAGTTAAATAGTATGTGAATTATAACATGTAGGAGGTTGATACAGTTCATTATAACCTATTCTTAAATTCAGTAATAGCTGGTACATCTTCATTGATGATGATGAGCTTTGATCTAGACCAATAATTAACAATTGAGAAAGGACAACTATAAGCGGGTTTAACTCTTCTGCGAGTCGGGATAATTATAAACGAGCTTGAATAACCTTTGAGACCAAGAGTCTAAGAACTTGATTGCACAGCCATCCCAAAGTGTGCAGTTAACAATATTCCCACTGATTTAGAGTGACAGAAAACATGTTACAAAGTCGAAGTGTATTTATTTAAACACATCATAAGAATCTCCTTGATATTACCTTGGATCTTTCAAAGTGAAAACCATCCTCTTATGTTTGTCGTTTGGGGAAAGAGTATGGCTCATGCCATTGATAGCTCCAATGATATCTGTACAAATACGAAAACACAACTTAGATAACATCAGGATTAGACACTTACGTCATAAATAGTACGATGACATTACCAACTAAAAGTTGAGAGTTATAATCCCCTTTGAGGATCTCCCCAAAATATTTAAAAGTGAATGCAAAATGGGGGATCTCTAGATGATTGATCTGTCTTGAATGTGTTGCATAGTTGAAATTTAGTTTGTATTGGTGTTTAGCAAGCAGCTTAAATGCATGTTTGTCCTTCCAATCTTTAATTATTTTAGTTGGTACTTCAACATGGACCTTATGTCCTTAGAAAGTCAGTAGACAAAAAAATTTCAGCAATACTAGAAGATGATACTTTTGTTTGTTCCTGAAATGATTCAGCAATATAATGATTTTTGTACAAAATTTATACCTTGCATCAATGAATAACATCTTAAAATTCTCTTCTTTTTTCCATGATGTCCAAATTTCCAAAACTCGAACAACGATTTTCCATAAATCCTTTATTGGATTAATGGCACTGATTGTGTCTAATTCTCTCGACACAACTCAAATTTTCTATTGAAAAGTAAAGTTTTTATTGAAATTAAAGTAAAAAATTGTTACACACGAAAATGTATTTTAACTTAATTTAAAGTTTAAATTTTAATTGATTTTGAATAAAATTAATTTTAAATTGATTTCCAATAAAAAGAATTAAAAAAATTTCGATCATAAGTTTCGTTGGCTGTAAAACTGTAAAATTACAAACATATGGTAATGTGCATTTTGATGAAACTTGAGTGTATATTTTCTCTAGTCCCTAAACACTTTGAGAGATTGTGAGCGAGTGCCCTTGTTCACAGAAATGTATTCTTCAGGGACTTCAACCTCTAATTGGGCAACCTTTTGACACCTCACATGTCCTATACTGTCTATTGTCTGTCATTGTGCTTCTAACTTTGGTCTCTTATTTGGCTATCTCTATTATCGTTTTTTGAAAATTTTATTGAGCCAGAAAATTTACTTGAGGACAAACAAAGGTCAAGTGTGGGGGAGTTGATAAACTCCAATTATGTGCATTTTTTAGAGATATTTTTGAGTCATTTTTAGAGTAATTGTTACTGATTAAATAAATAACTGACTTAAATCACTCTATATTCGCAGGAAGGTAGAAAAAGAAAAATATATAAATGTGTGCTGAAATTAGAGGAAAGGCTAAAAGAAGCCCAAGTACTGCAAATGGGCTTGGAGAAGTCCAAGTGATGCATGAACCCAATTGGTTGGAAAGAAAACAAGACATTATCCAGTCTTGCAACAAAAAGAAGAGTCCATGATCATAAAAATTAAGGTTGATACTTCGTACAACCCCCTCTACTCAGTAGACACCCCTACCGTCCAATATACCAAAAATGCCCCTACCGTCCAAATTAATTTTTTATTTAAAAACTCTCCTCTCCTCTCACACACACCCTCTCTCCTCTACTTTGTCTACTCTCCTCGTCCCCACTTCCCTCAGGCGCAGGTATCACTATCATCCCTCCTCTATTATTCGTTTTTTCATATTTTTTTTCTGTTTTTTCGCATGGTTCGGACATGCAGAGGCCGAACCCATTCGGAGAACCGTGCGCCGAACCAAGTTCGAACCACCGTGCGTCGAACCAGTTCGGTAGGTTAGTTTCCGAACTCCACTGATTCTCTCCGGTGTTTTGCAAATATGATTCGATTTGCTACCCTGATTGGTCGAGATGATGGGAAGATTACCATTCCAAATGTGATTTGGAGACTAGATATGCCTGGCGATATTTTCTTTTGCTTCGATGTTGGAGTGGATATTTACGGTGTCAGCAACTATCGCTATGGCGACGTCCTTATTGATACGCAGACCATATCACAAGCGTTTGGGGGTGTTGAGACTGTGTACGTATTGGTGACATTTATTCGGACTGGGCTGTTCAATGCCACCAGGATTATGACCGGGGTTGCATCTGATGGGAGTGACTCGACTGATCCGGATTACCAGGCATTCGTGGCCGGCTATGATGGGAGTGGTGGGAGTGACAGTGATACTGCAAGTGATGGGTGATTCGGCTCTATTGTTACCGAGTTGTAATAAATATTTTGTAATGAATAAATCAAAATGATAAACAAATATTTTGTTATTTATATTTCGGTTTACAGTACAGTTAAATTAAACAACAATTTTAATATTATAAAACGTAACCGTACGTGAAACACGAAATACATCAAAATGATAAAAAAACAACATAACGAAAGGACAACGAAACAACTAAAAAACAACTAAGAAACTAGCAATTCTTGGCGAGTCCCTACTCCATAATATAAATGACCTCCTCCGGAGTGCGCATTGTTTCGACGAACAGTTCAATGATTTGACGTCCCGATGGAACATTACGATGATGTTCCAACATTGTGCGAACATCATTGTCGCTCCGGATATCCATAGCTTCAAAGCTGAGAGTGTCGTCATCTAGACATACGCACTTGCGGTAACGTATACGAAATACGTCATTGCGCCACTCTCCCTCTTGGCGAACTTTCCTCTCCACCTTTGCCTTCAACTGGTTGAATGTTATATCTTTATCCAACCTATAGAAGATTGGATTTCGGGACTTAAAAAACACACCATCGGCCCTGTCGGTAACCGTTCCAGGGCGATGCAGGACAGTTAGGAACTTGTCGCTTGACCTCTGGGTTAGGCACAACTGCCATTCCGGAAGGTCTTTCATTACATCGGGTGGGGGTTGGGTTAGAGTGTTTGTGAAGAAGCAGAGAAGATAAATCAGAAATGGGTTGTGTGAATATTAGTGAAGAGTGAAACCTTATTTATAATCGGTGTGATCGAACGTGAGTCGTTGATTTAAAACGATCGGAACTGTTAAAATAATAACCGTTGGGGTACAATTTCCAATGTCGACAATTTCCAATGTTTGACCAATTTATGACGACAATTTCCAATCTTTGACCAATGTTTGACTTGACCGTTGAATTTTTGACTAATTTTAAGCCGTTGATTATAATGAACGGTGGAATCTGAGCCGTTAATGTGGACGGTGGAGCCAGTTCGGTTGGCCGTGCGCCGAACTGGTTCGGCTGTGCAAGGGCCGAACCTTCTAAAAAACGTATAAGGGGTGTCTGTCTGAAATTAACGTACTCGGTTCTGCAAATCCGAACCGGTTCGGCCAAGCGTGCGCCGAACTGTAGTTAATTTTAAAAAATAAATAGAAAACACAACTTTCATTAAGGGTAATTTTGTCTTTCCACACATGTATGGGGGCGTCTACTGAGTAGAGGGGGTTGTACGAAGTATGTGCCATAATTAAAAGAACAGCCCATGATACTTACGGCCTAGTGGAGCAACAAGGCCCACATGAATGCTTAAAATCACTCGCCTCCACTTAAGTCAACCCTTATCACTGCTTCACCCATCTCCAAATCTAGGGTTTCTTGCCTTCAGATCTTTGCGTGCGGTTTCTCCATTTTCTTTCTGATTGTGAAATATGGCGACTCAAATGAGCAAGAAGAGAAAAGTAAGTGTCATTGTTCACATTTGATGCCGTCACTGTAACGTTTCCATAGTTTACTCTGAATTTGTTAAGATTTACGAGGTTTGTGATTGTGTTGTAGTTCGTTGCCGACGGAGTTTTCTTTGCCGAATTGAACGAAGTTCTTACCCGAGAGCTCGCTGAGGATGGTTACTCTGGCGTTGAAGTTAGGGTTACTCCGATGAGAACTGAGATCATCATCAGAGCCACCCGTACACAAGCCGTTCTTGGTATGTGATTGCGTTAATCCATTAATTTGTAATTGCTTTGATGGAATCTGATATAATAATTATATGATTGTTGATTTATTTTGGGATTTTTTGTTGTTGTGATGAATAGGTGAGAAGGGAAGGAGAATTAGAGAGCTAACCTCAGTGGTACAGAAGAGATTCAAGTTTCCTGAGAACAGTGTTGAACTTTATGCTGAGAAGGTCAACAACAGAGCTCTCTGTGCTATTGCTCAAGCTGAATCTCTCCGCTACAAACTCCTTGGTGGACTTGCTGTTCGCAGGTATAAATATTTGCGGCTTTATGTTTACTCATTTGTTTGTGTAAAATGAATCTTACAGCGACAATGTGAGTTTCGTTTATTGCCCTTTTATACTTGTATTGATATATCGAAAAGATGATTAACGTGTATATTATTACAAGTAATATGCTGAAAAGAATTTTTATTACAAAATATGTCCATGAATGAATGTCCTGTATGTTGAATTTGATAATCAATTTTTAATCTGAGAGAACGAATTTTGCTTACTACTTTGTTTATTCTGTATCTGTCCGCTCTTTATCTTTTTCTCTTTGTTGCTGACACATTTTTGAAGAAACATTTGGCACTGATTATTCATTTAGTTTTTATTATTTGTACCAATTTTGTTTATGTTTCCCATTGATTTGAAAGCCAAAAAGGTTGTTGATATTTGATCTAAACTGGATAGCCTTATTTGTTGTGTTGAGTCTTGATTGCATTAAGTACTTTTGTGACTAATTGATCCCTGGATTGAATGCCAGCCTGGGTATTTTGCCCATGCTTTTTAGCCCATTTTTCTTCTCACTAGCATGGTAGACGTTCTTGTTACTCTTTAAATTAAAAACGTTCTATGGAGCCATCATAACATGGTGGCTGCTTGCTCCGTAATCTTTGTTTTATGTTTACTTCAAGCCTGCAATCATATTTCTTTGCTTTTTCTCATACTATTTATTTGTTGTCTATTTGTAATACCCTGGATTTCATAGTTAAGTATACAAATTCAAGATGCGATAATTGACCTGCTTCAATTGATTAATACTGGTCTATCTTAAATGTGATATATATATATATATATGTGCTAGTTTGTCAGCATAGACCTGTCTTTCTGCAACTACACATTTCCATAATTTATTTATTAGTTTGTATTTTAACTTCTGCTAATTTTCTGAAATCTTTTCTATTTTATCTTCTTTTCCAGCTTACATAACATAACTATTTTTTCAAACTATTTGTTGCAGGGCCTGCTATGGTGTTTTGAGATTTGTTATGGAAAATGGTGCCAAGGGATGTGAGGTTTGTTTTGCACAAAGAACTCTCAATTCCTGTTTATTATTTTGTTTTCTGTAATGATTTGGTGGTAATTGCTGTTTGATTTTGGTAGGTCATTGTCAGTGGAAAATTGAGAGCCCAGAGGGCCAAATCCATGAAGTTCAAGGATGGATACATGATTTCTTCAGGGCAACCAGTCAAGGATTATATTGACTCTGCAGTGAGACACGTGCTCCTCAGACAGGTTTGATGACGCTGTTGATAGATATTTGATAGAATTTCATTGGTCTCATGCATTCTCAAATTTAATTCATTTTGTTTGTAATTGATGTATATTAACATTTTTTCCTCCTGTCTTGCAGGGTGTTCTCGGAATCAAGGTGAAGATCATGCTTGGTTGGGATCCTAAAGGGAAGCAAGGCCCTAAAACTCCCCTTCCTGATATTGTCACCATCCACACTCCAAAAGAGGAAGACGAATACATCCGGCCTGCTGCTGTTTTGGCAAATGATATTGAGGTTCCTGTTGCTTAAAGCTGTTTTGATTTTTCTGGAGTATTTCGTAGCAGCTGACCGTTTATGCAATGTTTGTTGTCAAGCACTCGTTCAAAATTTTGTAGTATCTTGACTATTTTCAAAAAATTGCCATACTCAGTTACAAGTATTTAAACATTATGTCTTTTTTAGTATTACTTCCGTCGTTAGAAGTAGAATTGTGTTTCGTGCCATTAATTTGGGTTTGTTATTTTCCTTGTTCTGATATTATTTCAAATTAGTATTGCTTTAAACGTTATGAGAAAAAAATTAAGATTGTTTATTTTGTTCACCAGTACTCTCTTTCGGACGTTCTTTTGATTGCTCTTATGAACCTCATTTATAGGTGAAGTTTACCAATGGGATTTGTATTTGGTAAAAGTTGTAGGGCTTTTTTTAACTAAACTGACCATTTTACCCCCACTCCAAAAAAATGGCTTTTGAAATTATTCTCTTAAGAGATAATTTTGGAAGTCATTTTGATGAATTTGGCTTCTGGAATTACTCTCTTACGAGATAATTCCGAAAAACTTTACCAAAATGGCTTCAGGAGATAATTCCGGAAGTCATTTTGTTGAATTTCGTGGAGGTGGTTACTCGGAAATAGCTTGTTGGGTGCCTCTGCACTTTATATAAAAGAAAACATGTAATTATAAATTGGGATTTTTTTTTGTACCCCCACCTTTTCCCTCCATACCCCCACAAGATTTTTTAAGATGAAAATACCCCTGCCTAAAATGAACGCGCTCGGATTTATCTTAGGGGGAGGTAAATCCGATTTGTTAATTTTAGCCATCGGATTTACCTTTTCGTGCACCCTCGCTATGTAAATACGACTTTAAAATTAACAAATCGAATTTACCTTATGGGGAGATAAATCCGATTTGTTAATTTTAGCCATCGGATTTACCTCGGGGGAGGTAAATCCGATTTCCCTAAAAAAAAGAAAATCGGATTTACCTTGGGGGAGGTAAATCCGATTTTGGATATTAATTTTTTAAAAAAAACTTCTAAAAACGCTACTAAAAATCTGTTAAAGAGTCGGAACTAATCCAAAAATCATACAAACACCACTAAAAATCTAATAAAACCAAACTAAGGCTATGCAATTTTTTTTAGATTTTTTGAAGACTGTGAAAAATTAAAAAATTTAATAGAAAATAGTAGACGATGGAATTTGGGAATTTGAGCCCCGTAGTCCCGTAAGAAGTCTCTTCTAGAGGAGTCATGGTCCTTGATTTATTTCGGATTTAATGGTCGTGGTTTCATTGCAATCGGAATAGGTTGCCCGAAAACTGATTTTTTAGCCTAAATTATTCGCTCGATGTACAACATCGTCACTAAATTGAACCCAAAGAAGACCGATATTCATATTATTGATATCTAATTTCTTTTTTTTTAAAAATAATTTATTTTTGAAATGATTTATTTATTTATTTTTGGATAAAAATCGAATTTACCTATGGGTGGGGTACATCCGATTGGAAATTGGATTTATCTTTGGGTGGGTAAATCCGATTTTCATTTTTTTTTTGAGTTGGAGATATGTTGGGGTTTTTGAATTTTGTGAAGGGGTATTTTGGTCTTTTCAAGGGTGTGTGGGGGTATAGGGTCATATGGGTGCGGGTACAAAAGAAAAAACCCTTATAAATTTTATGCACCTAAGCTGTAGTAAGGAAATTCTCCTTTTTATTTGAGAAATGGAGAGGATCTTAATTGGGTGGGCATATGTCATTTAATTCTAAGGCTCTGTTTAGTAAGTCAGATCCGCTAGCTTATAGCGGATTTGACTAGCGGATTTGATTAGCTTATAGCGGATGGAAAAAATTAGAGGTATTTGGCAAGCAGTAGCGGATAGCGTTTCTGGAGTAGCTTATAGCGTTTTTTGAAACGATACTTCAAGTAGCGTTTGAGCTTATAGCTTATAGCGTTTCATCTTTATAGTCATTTTTACCCTCATTAATTTTAGAATATTCCATCTTTGTCCTTAGTAAATTAAAATATGATTTTCAATATCTCTAATTTGAGCCGTACTCGTTTATATTTTTTTTGCTCCGCCTACTATTCATTTTGCCTTTGTAGCCCAGGTACGTAATGTTTTTTTGGTTGTATTATTCAATTATTCAATTCTTAACTTCTTATCATTTTACGTTATTCTGGTTGTTGTTTTTCATTTATTTTATTATTATTTGTTCAATTGATCATGCATAGAGGTATTCCGCGTGTTGTCTAACCATTACTTATTATTATTATACATTATTATTTTTATTTTAATTGTATTTTAAATTAGACTTTCAAATAAATATATAAATTAGGCTATTAAAATATATATTTAACAAATTTCCTAATTTTTTTAATAATTGGTTTAATTATCATGAATTTATAACAAAATAATTTAACCATATTTTAATATATTTTCTTTTGATTAAATAAATTTAACCATTAAATAAACATGTCCTTTTATGTCATTTTACATTCATCAGCTAGTTCAACCGCTAATTTTACCAAATACTTTATTAGCTATTAACTAGCTTATCCGCTATCAGCTATCCGCTATAAGTTATCCGCTATCCGCTATAAGCTCATCCGCTATCCGCTACTTTTTGTCAAACAGAGCCTAAAAGATTGGGATCAAAAAACTTGATTTCAGATGATTAAGTTAAAAAAATTGATTTGCATTTGATAATGATATTGTAGTAGGCTCAACAAATTGGTTTTATTTAGATGATAAAAGTTGAATCACTTTTATGTATAAATATAAATAATTTTGTGGATCTCACATTCACTTATTTTATTCAAAGATTTCTACTCAGCTCACCCTAAAGTTTTTTCGTGTCTTTTTAATTGTTCAAGTTAATTAGAGCATAAAAATATAAGTTTACTTAATTTCATATAGGTTTTGATTTCTGCCCTTCCAAGCTTATAGTTCTTTTATTATTATTATTATTAATATTTCTGGTGTACTACAAACCATTGTCGACTTCTTTGCATGCCAGTTTTAATAAAAAAATGGAGCATAAAATGGATTAAAAGGGCACACCAACTTTGAAAGTGTGACAAAAAATTGAAAATTATACATACATCACGTTACAGAAAATGCACCCTGCATAATGTTACATGTATATGGTATAATAAGAAGCACCACCACATTATTAATTTCATCTTTGCACTAATCTAATTGTGATATCTTAGTAAATCATCCTTATCCACTTGTCCTAATTCTAAGCTGCAACTACGTGCTGACCAACTTTGGCATCTTCTTCTGTCTTGTCCTTCTTATTCTCTACCCCAACCATTTCAGCTTCTGCCACGACCACTGTTTCCGGTTCTTCTGTCTGGTACCTCTTATATATGTCCCCTTTGTAAAACTTTCTTGTTCTAGCCACCAAAATGAGTGACACAGTGGCACCAAAGAAAGTTGCAACCGCGATAATAATGAAGGACAACTGAAAGCATTCCACCCCAACACAATTCAATTCCTCCCCTTCTATTCTATGTTTCCCCAATGCTGCTAATTGCTTCGTAGCTTCTTTGTCATACAAATGCCCAGTTACCAACACATTAAGCACATATAACCCAAGTGGACTTGCTACACTTCCAAAGTTGTACAAAGTAGCATAGTATTTAAGTCCAAAAAGCTCTGATATAATGGCAAAAAGTAAAGGCCATTGAGCACCAAAGCAAAAACCAATAATTACTGAAGCTATATAGAGACCATTAGGCACATCAAACGCTATTAGAAGGTGTCCCACACACGATAAGTACATAGTCAAACTAAGCATAAGTGGACGTGGAAATCTATACTTTTTTAAAAAATGTTCAGAAGCAAATCCAGAGAAAACACGTCCTAAATAATTCCAAATGCTTACTAGAGACACAAAAGTGCTTATGCTTTTCGCTGGGTATCTAAGCGAGGTTCCTATCTGACCAAGATTATCCACTGCAGTTAAAGATCCTCCAATACCACATAAAGAGGCCACAAACAATAACAACATGTCAATGCTAAATAGAGCTTGAAGGATGGTATAGTCATCACCTCTTGTAGGTGGATTAAACACATTTTCCGACCATCTAGTGTCTTGAACTATTTCGTTGTTTTCACCCCCCTCGGTTACTATTTTCACCGGAGAAGAAGGGTCAACAGATGCAAGCTTTTTACTCTTCCACAACTTGTGCTCTTCAATAAAAACAACAACAAGTGGAAGCAAGAGCATGAAAATGACCACAGAAGCACTAACACCATATTCACTCCGTGTAAAGTTGACACTTTTCTCTACCACAATGATGACAAGTAAGAACCCAGCAAGACCAAGAGAAATATACAAGAAATTATAGAAAACCTTGAGCTCATTAGGTTGTCTAATAGGCTTCATATAACGAACAGTTCCTAGAAAAGCAAAGGAAATTGCAGCAGGAAGCCAACCTATGAACAAAATCAAAGCTTTTGTGTCATCATAATAAACAGCATTATAAAGTTGTGTGATGATTGCACCACTAAGACCAAGATATCCTTTTAGAATACCCAAAACAACACCACGACTCTCTGGAAAGTTCTTAACGCAAGTGACAAGAGAACCAGTGTTGGCGAAAGACTGAGAGTTAGCACCTATGGCAATGTAGAAATATTAGAGATAGAGTTTGTTAGTATTAGTAAGTGCCTATAAATAGGCTTAGGTAGTCATTTTACATTCAACCTTTTCTCATTTGTATCACTTTTACCTTAATCAATATAATAATCTTTTAGAGTTTTCTCTCTATTATTTCATGGATGCCATATTCTTCAACATGGTATCAGAGCAAACATGGTATCCTCCATGAATTCTGCTACCGGATCAGTTTCTTTATTTCATTAGTTTTCATTTCAGAAGTTCTTGCAATTTTCCTTTCTAAATTTGATTTTGCCTTGCTTCCTTCGAATTCTTGCAATTTTCGTTTTTCAATTGCTGCAATCTCGGTTTCTGTTTGTGGATCTATTTTGCTTGCGATTGCAATTCTTGCAATTTCGGTTTCAATTCTGGTTTGATTTCGTCATTTCTGGTTTGATTTCGTATTTTCTTGATTTCGATTTCACAATTCTTGCGATTCATTTTCGCATCTAAAAATCAGTTCCTCTTTCATCTTATTATCGCAATTCCATTTGCGTTGGTTCTGATTCTATTTTCTATCCGCCGTTGTCGAGATCTTCATCATCGTTGAGATCTTCTTTGTGCGATTTAATTTCGCGTTCATCACTTCAGTTTCATAATTTGCTTCTCTGCTTCATGATTCAGTTTCTCGCGACATTTCATTTTGGTCGACGCTGCTTCATTCATCGTCACTGTTATAATGGTCAGTTATGTTGCTGATAATGGATGGTGACTTGGTGATGATGATGCAAGATCGTCCCCGTGCGATAGTTGTTTTCATCATCAGTTTCTTTTTGGATTCTTGATGTTGCTAATAACATTCCTCTGCGGTGATGTTTGAAGAGCAAGGCCTGATCCATGCAACTGCAGTTCATAAACTTCTTCAGAGTCGCCATCGACTGCCGTTGGCGCCACCGCCATCACCATCTCATCCTTGCCGATGCCGACAGTTAGTTCTCTTCTTGAACTTTAGCTTCGGGTAGTGGTGGTTCTGTTGATTCCATTTGGTAGAGAGAAACTAGATGTTGGTAATTGATTTAGTTGCAATACTTGAACATCCTCCAGTTCATGGAAATTTTCAATGTCTATAGTTGGATAATTAAACAATTGAAGATAAATGTGTGTCTATGATCACTGTGTTATGATTATCATTAATAAATGGCGGGATTGCTAGTGTGGTTGGTACGCACTAATTGAAATAGTCACTTGCGTTTCATGGCTTGGAATATTTGGAGTTCATCCAGGGATCAAGTTTCCTATGATGGTGATATACATTTTCTGTTGAAGCTTTGTTTGCTTGTTTGGAGTTTACGGATTAAACCTTTTGCAATTGAATATCAATCTGAAAGTGGTGTGCACACAACCTGTTTGATAAAATGCCTGATTGGTATTATCTTTCGTTTTCACTCTGCTGCGACACTGTGATGTAAATTCTGCGATGCTGCATCAATCTCATCCATCATCAGGTTGAATTTCAGATGCTTGCTGCATGATATTTTAGCCTCAGTTGGCGTGTTTTTAGCTTGCCTTATGGTTAAGCTTGTTGCCTTAATTGGCTTTGTTGTTGTTAGCTTCTACCTTATTGGTTATTGGTAGTTAAGCATCGTTGCTTCCTCGGAGCGGTTATAGCTTTTGTTGCTTCCTCCGGGTGGTTATAGCATTGAATTGTGCTTCCTCCGGGTAGTTAAGCATGTTGATTGTTGCTTCCTCCGAGTGGTTATAGTCTTGTGTTGTGACTTCTACTCGATGGTTAAGCCTTTGCCTTATGGCTTTTATTTTCGCCGATGTATTTCCGGCATCTCTCATGTAATTCTCTTTTAATTTGATGTACTTTTGTATTGTCCATTCCAAGCTAGAAGTGTTGTGAGCACATTCTAGCTTGCGGGGGACTATTAGAGATAGAGTTTGTTAGTATTAGTAAGTGCCTATAAATAGGCTTAGGTAGTCATTTTACATTCAACCTTTTCTCATTTGTATCACTTTTACCTTAATCAATATAATAATCTTTTAGAGTTTTCTCTCTATTATTCCATGGATGCCATATTCTTCAACAAGAAACACATTTGCCAAACTCGTGGTTTTGCTATTTTTTGAGTTACTGATAGCCATATCATAAGGTAACCAAAGAAGTTGAGTACTGCACCGATTGTTAGAACAACCCAAGGTGGAGCGAGCTCGTTGATTAGGCCTGCGAGAATACCAACATTGCTGCCGAAGTCTTTAAAGAAACTTAGGAGGTTAAGAGTGCTTTGGTCGTAGCCCAACGTGGTTTTGATGTCTCCGGAGTAGAGGCCAAACATGTAGGTGGCTCCGGCCGCTGCCATTATGAGAAGTGAGGCGAAGATGATGAACCATCGTCCAAAGATGAATTGGGTGGTGAGACTCTTCATGTCTCCCCAACCATGCACACTTGCAGCTCCCCCAATAATTGCCATTTTTTTTTGTGAATTGCAAATTTGCAATAACTTGTTGGCACTTAGCAGTAGGGTGTTGTGTATAGGTATATCTTTATTATATATGCGAATACCGCTGGTGTTTTCAACCGCCAAATTTTGAACCACATTTGTAGGGTTATTTTTGTAACTTCATAACTTTCAGAAGTGTTTTTTCTTCTCTAATTTCTTATCTGAAAATTCAGCACCGGTGATAAAACAAAGACTTGTGGAGTCAAAGAGAAGCAACCAGAACAAAATTAGAGATCAAACTCCATGTCCGTCGCATAATCGATGGGATTAAAAAACTGAGTCTAGACTAGAAAACTTAACAGAATAAGGGAGAAAAATTGATCACCATTAATTGATCTCAAGTTCTCAACAACAAACTGAATAACATATCTAAAACATAGATATGAGGAAGAAACAAATAGATAAAAATACAAATCTACAAAACCGAATAAAAATACTCCGCTGTTGTTTGCTCCGTCGCTGTAAACCACCCATGTCAATGTTTGCACATGAGGGATAAAAAGGGATAGTTTCACTGTTTTCGTCACCGTAAAATTAATGGTTATTGTAGATGAGGGGGAGGTGAAAAGGGTGAGGGAGTACCGAGGGGGAGGTTGGAAGGGGAGTGATATGAAGTTTGTCAGAAATGAGGGAGAGGTCGAGAGATATTATGGCAATGTTGAGAGAAATCAGTGGTTAAATTCACAGTTTGGAAATGATGAGAGAGAAAAAGTGTGTGGTTAAATTAAAAGTGTGGTTTTCGAAAGAAAAAAAAATTGAGGATGGGTTAAAAAGAATGAGATGAAAATGTCATAGTTGAAAAAAGTTAAGGTGAGTAAATCATTAAAGGCTTAAATATGTTTCTTTCCCGTAAATCTTTTTTAATTCTAGTCCCTAAAAAATTTTAGTCTCTACAATTTTTTTTTTAAATAAATCTTTGTAAGTGTAAAAAATTTCATTTTGGTCTTTCTATTAGTCATTCTGTTAGTCAACTACTGATGTGTCAAAACAGATGTCCCTTAAGACTTTGCCACATCATTTATTTTATTTTATTTTATTTTAAATTTTTTAAAATGGTGACTTCGATCCCAAATTAAATTAGGGTTTCTTCTTTTTCTTCCTCATCTTCTTCTTCCATGATAATCCCCTTCTTCTTTCATTTCCCATTTTCAGAATCTCCATCTCCAACACTCTTTGCCTCCTCTTCACATTCAACACTGGAAGGCAACAGGTTCACATTGATTCCTTGGAGGAGTAAAGATCGATCTTTGCTTCTGCATGTTTTCAATCATAACTTGGTAGTTGAAATGATTTCAATAAGGTGGGTTTGTTTCTTTAATTTTAATTTTAAGAGAAAAATAAATGCAAAAAGAATTTGAACCAGATCCAACAATCCAGAAACATACAGTGAAAGCCTCAATCCAAGAGGGTTTGTGAGGATTGTAGCCAGCGAGAGAAAAGGACACGAAATTGAGGTGGTGAGAGCCGTGTCTTTCCTTTTTGCAGGGAAGCCCCGGAACCGGAAGAACAATAAGTGTTGCACATGGAGGTGGGTCTTTTGATAACTGATAAGCACCAACAACAAATGTTGCACATGAAGGTTTCGTCTGGAGATCAAGAAAATGATCAGTAACCCTATTTCAAAATGAAGAAAAATATAAAATAATGATGTGGAAAAGTTAAATAAATTAAATAAATGAGAATAAAGCTAACAAACAACTGAGTGATATATTTTTTTTCTGTTCTATAAATTATTTATAAACTCTGGTCCTTTAGGAAGTATAATTTCATTTAGAAATAGGTTTTTTTTTACCCCCTTCATATACCTTGTACCCCCATAATATGTTTTAAGCCCAAATCACCTCTCACATTTTAACCAAAATTTAACCGGAAACGGTTTTTTTGAAAAACTTCCGGAATTATCATTCAAAAGGTATATCCGAAACTAAAAATACGTTCCGGATTTATCTTGCAAAAGGTTTTTCCGGATTTATCAAAAAAATACATTCCGGATTTATGTCAAAAAACATAAATCCGGAATGAAAAATTAATTTTTCGAACATTTTTAAAAAAAATTACTTTTACATAGGGACAGAAACCGTAGGTAAAAGTCAATTTTTAAAAAATTGACAAAATTGACTTTTACCTACTGTTTCTGTCCGTATGTAAAAGTCATTTTTTAAAAATAGTTCCAACTTCTAAATTTAATAGAATTGTTCTGGATTTACCTCCTAACACATAATTTCGGAACTCATTTTGATTATTTTTTTCCGGATTTACTTATCAACACATAATTTCAGAAGGTTTTTATAAAAAAATTGATTTTTACTTACGATTTCTGTCTGTAGATTAACGGTTTTTATAAAAAACTGGACTTTTACCTACGGTTTCCGTTCGTAGGTAAAAGGTTTTTTTAAAAAATGACTCTTACCGACAGTTGATGTCCGTAGGTAAAAGTCATTTTTTTGACAAGGACTAAAAGTCATTTTTTAAGAAAACTTTTCCGGAATTATATTTTGATAGGTAAATCCAAAAAAAAATCAAAAAATGCCTTCAGCAATTATGTGTTAATAATTTCGGAAAAATAAAAAAATATGTTTCCGAAATTATGTCTTAACAGGTAATTTTGGAAATTTATTTGAGGTGTCAGGGGTAAATTTACTAGTTTGGTCAATTTGGGGGTATAGATGAGGGGTACCAAAAAAAACCTAAAAAATATTATATTTTCATCAACGAGAATTACTTTTATTTTATATATATAAAATATATTTATTCTAAAAATATATAGTTTTCACAATTATTTTGTAATAAAAAATTTAAAATTACTTTAAAAGTTGTTAGACTAAAACTTTCATATTAATTGAGGAGTATAAACTTCCTTATATTTTTGTCAAAAAAAAAATATGCATTACAAAAAATAACTAGTGTTTTAATATATATTATTATATCCAATATATATTTTTATATATGATAAGTCACTATTGTTTTTAAATAATATCACGTGTTTTTTTACAAAAATATGACTCATTTGATAACTAGTTTAAATAACAATTATACTGGTCTCCTCTTTTTACTTTCAATGGTTCGCAGTTTTCACAGGCTTTGTTATTGGCCGTGAGTACCCTCTTTTTACTTGAGTACCATACAAATTTCCTTGATTTTTTTTAACCAAAGAAAATTTATTAAAAAAAGGAAAAAGAAGACATAAAAGATACCAAGGGGAGACTAGACCAAAACCCAAGGCAGAAGAGAAACTAGAGACAAATAACGAAAAAAGAAAGAAAGAAATACGAAAGAAACGGCTAAAAAACGAAACAATATCAAAAGGAGCCAGAGACGGAATTCGCTTTTGACCGAGTATTGTATCCAACGACCAATTTTTTCTTTTGCTTGAATTTCTTCTTTTGAGTCTTGGACACCACCGGTTCAAACCGCGCAGGTGAGCCATAAGAATCGGAAACAACAGGATCACCAACATCGTCTGACGACTCACCCAAAGCTTTCTTAAAATTTTTATGTCAGATGCAGCTACCGGATTCGATGTAACAACAGATTCTGAGGCAGCAAGCGAATTTTGGGTTGGCGGATTGAAAGTATTATTATGTTTTAAGAGTGACTAAGAGAAAAATTAAAATAGAAAAGTTTATATTTCGTAGAATTTTTTTTAAGGACTAAAATCAAAAATCTCATATTTTAGCCATTATTAAAATAGAACTGAGAAGCTTCTTAGAGGCAACTAAAAAAACATAAATAATTTAAAATAATAGATTAAAACAATATTTTGAAAATAAACAAGATGGACAAGCTAATAACGTTTATAAAAATAATAATTTTTTTATTAATCAATTCTTTTTTTGATATATCAAAATTCATTATGGTGGTATGGGGGTACCTCAACCCTTACACAGTTAATAAGTCTAAACAAGATACAATATTGTTGTATCTTCGATCTCTTTAATAGTTTTTTAGTATTGAATAAAACAATTTAACAAAAAAAAATATAATATTGCTTCAAAAAATTTATAGTATTGAATAAAACAATTGAATTAATATTATACAAAAAAACAATTGAATTAATATATAGGCGTATTAGACTTTTTTGGTGGCAATTGCGACCAAGACTTTTTCGGTGGCAGTGGCAGGTCAATACCTTCATCAACATCTTTTTCTTCTTTCTCTTTTTTATTCACCTCACAGACAACATGTTTTCCTCCATTATTTTTCTCAATCCACTCCCATTTCTTTGTCTCGTCAAGGACAACATCTCTACTCCCAATAGTCTTTTTAGCTTCAGAATAAAAAAACCTAGAAACTTTAGATTCTTCACTTACCCCTAACAACACACATTTAATGCTCTTTCCGTCCAATTTCTTTCTATGATTATCAAGTAGAACACGTGCTACACACCCAAAAACTCTAAAGAAATGAACTGTAGAGAAATGAACCAAATTATATTTGTCGACTCTACTTCCTGAAAGGGAGTCGACGAATTAATTTATCTTTGTATCGACAAGAATACACAAGTATAGTTTTGGGCACCGAAAAAGTGATATATTTAGTTGGATACAAAATTTGGAGTTTACACATATAAATAGTGGGATTCTATTATAATTTGGTTCATTTATCTAAATTGTCTATTCTCACTCAATAATCGAATAAAATAATGTTGTGAAATGAAAAATAAAAAACAGCATAAAGCTTTTCCAAAAAACCAGCCTAAAAGATAGCGATGTTCTATTTTGAGTTCATATAAGGTGATGAAATGCTCTGACTTCGAGGGATGTCATGTCTTTGACTCCTGACTCTTTATTGCATCCATGTGCATAACTTGGACTGGCACTGGAAATTGCCTAAGTCGGTTAAACGCCCGTCTTGATCAATATCCTTTGTTTTTTCACACTTCTTAAGAAAAATAATTGATGATCTAAATTTTATAAAAAAGTATTGTGTAATTTGTCATTTTACCATTTATTAATAAAAATTGTCATAATAAAGATGGATATGAATGGAAAAAATATTAAATACTATATTGAAGTGTAAAACAATAATCAATTCGAACAAATAAGTTTGTTAAAATAACAAATAAAATGGGGCGGAGAAAGTAGATTATAAGATGATATTTGGCTTAAACATATGTTTATTATATTCAAATGTGTTTTTTGCGGGCTTAGACCCGGTAAACATAAGAAGTTTGATTACCTCCTTGCAAATTAAACTGCTTATGTTTTTTTTATATATATTAAAGAGGGCTGAAAAGCTTAAGAAAGATTACACGGGGATAACTCTAGGAGTAGCGACTCCTATTAAATCGGCCAACCACAAGGGGCTTACAATAGCTGGAGGAACCTCATACAAACCCAAAATAGTATCATGATCACAACCAATAGACGTCATGGCATCGACACAAAAGTTGGCCACTCGATAACAATGAGAAAAGGGGACCTCCCAATCTAGGCTCAAAATCGAACGAATACGGGAAACAAGACGCCGACAATACTCATAGCCCCGGGCTTGGTCAATTGGGTCATAACAACCATAGACTCGTAAACCGCTTATGTTTAGGAATGACAGCGAATTCCAACTCCGCGAGTACTCACCCAATCTCGACCTGAATTTGACGGGACAACCCGTTTTGACTGGAGGGCGGGGCGGGTTTGGGGATGTTGATACTTGCTCCGCCCCTGTCCCAAACCCGCTCGCAAAACAATAATGTTTGATTTTAATTTTATTTTATGTATATATACTCATTCATTTTTATTATTTTTAATTTTGATCTCTTTTCAATAGAAAAATCTATTTTAATACTTATGACTTTATTTTATCATTGTACAATAATTATGAACTTATCATAATTTTTTATTTTTTTCTATAAATAGTGGCGGAATAGGGAACCCGTTGGGTAACTCAATCATGTTTGGGGCGAGGATGAGAAAGGAAAAATCCGACGTCACTAGAGATAGTGGCAGGGATGGGGGAGGCAAAATTCGCCTCTCCGGCCATCCAGTTGCATGCCTACTGCTGTTTTAGTTCCTATTGTCTATCCTTTAATTACTAAAATCAGATGAGATGACAAATAGAGATGACGTCTGCAGCACATATCAACATCTTATTGGATGATGGTGTCATGTGGTACTAACATACCACAATATTGCATTCCCACGTCAACACTGTCATATGGTACTGACATGTCACATCAGCAATCAATGAATGACCGCCACTCGATAGAGACAAAAAACAAATAAAAAATATTTGCAGAGAGGAATAAGAGAAAAAAATAAATATTTATAGAGACCAAATTAAAAAGCATAATTTTTTTTTAATTTCCAACTTCAACCATTATATTCTCAAATTTATCATAATTCATATACTTCTATAATGAAATCTTATAAGTTTTCAATATATATATATATATATATATATATATATATATATATATAAACCGTTACGTATTTATTTGCATTTATTATTCTATAAGGTGTAAAATTATTGAAAAAGTATTATCACTTTATACTTTCTTTTTTACATTTTACTTCAGTAATGTATTAAAATAAACTTTAAACTTTTTAATAGATGTAAGAAAAATGGGAACGAATAGTTTGTGTGAATGCGTAAAGATTATCTCCATTTCTCAAAAGAAAAGGAGAACTCAATCTATTACTATAGTTTTTTGTGTCAGAGGGGTAGCTCATGTAGTTGAGTGAAATGAACATCGTTGGTGAAAATGTAGGTGTGTCACTTTAAATGTGTAAATATAAAAAAAATTGGGCATCTCATGTTCACTTGATTTATTCTATGCCAAAGCGGAGGATTTTACTTTCATAAAAAAAATCAACTCACCTCACCCTAAAGTTATTTCTCTTTTCTTTTTAATTGTTCAAATTAATTAGAGCATAAAAATAAAGTTTAGATTAGTGGTAGTCAAAGTGGTAGTTGAAAGTGTCTGCAGTGGTGGTCGACGGTGGTCGAAGAGATGGTGGTCAAAGTGGTGGTTGACGATGGACGGAGGTTAGAGTGGTGGTTAACGGTGGTCGGAGTTGTCATTGTGATGGTCGGAGTGGTGGTCGGTGGTGGTGGTCGGTGGTGGTTAGTGGTGGTTGGCGGTGGTCACATATATTAATTATCGGAGGTGGATGAAACAACAACAATAAAACCTATTTTTGTGGTTTTGAGTTTTGATGGAAAACCCCTCAAAAGAACGACCATTAGTTTCTGATGGGTTTTGATTTATGTCCTCTCGTGTTTGTATATTTTTTTTTCTCCTTTTTTTAATAATATTTCTGGTGTGTTACAAATGATCGTTGACTTCTTTGCATACAAGTTTTGCAAAAACAAAAACAAAAAACTAGAGAATAAAAATGCATTAAAAAGGGCACGCCACTTTGAATGTGTGACAAAGAAATTGAAAAGTATACATACATCACGGTACAGAAAATACACCACACGTAATGTTACATTTATATGATATAATAAGCCCAACTACATTATTAATTTCTTCTTAATAAATCATCCTTATCCACTTGTCCTAACTCTAATTTGTCACCACATGCTGACCAACTTTGGCATCTTCCTCTGTCCTATCCCCCTTTCTCTCTACCCCAGCCATTTCAGCTTCCGCCGTGACCACCGCTGCCTCTTCTTCCGGCCGGTACCTCTTGTATATGTCCCCTTTGTAAAACTTTCTTGTCCTAGCCACCAAAATGAGTGAAACAATGGCACCACAGAAAGTTGCAACTGTGATAATAATGAAGGACAACTTGAAGCATTCCACCCCAACACAATCCAATTCCTTCCCGTCTATTCTTCGTTTCCCCAATGCTAGCAATTGTTTTGTGGCTTCTTTGTCATACAAATGCCCAGTTATCTTCACATTAAGGACATATAACCCAAGTGGACTTGCTACACTTCCAAAGTTGTACAAAGTAGCATAGTATTTAAGTCCAAAAAGTTCTGATATAATGGCAAAAAGTAAAGGCCATTGTGCACCAAAAGAAAAACCAATAATTATCGAAGCTACATAAAGACCATCAGGCACATCAAACGCTATTAGAAGGTGTCCCACACACGATAAGAACAAAGTCAAAGTAAGCATAAGGGGACGTGGAAATTTGTACTCTCTTAGAAAATATTCAGAAGCAAATCCAGAGAAAACACGTCCCAAATAATTCCAAATACTTACTAAGGACACAAAAGTGCTTATGCTTTTCTTTGGATATCTAAGCGAGGTTCCTATCTGACCAAGATTATCTATTGCAGTCAAAGTTCCTCCAACACCACAAATGCAAGCTATAAACAATATCAACATGTCAATACTAAATAGAGCTTGAAGTATGGTATAGTCATCACCTCTTGGAGGTGGATTGAACACATTTTCCCACCATTTAGTGTCTTGAACTATTTCATTGTTGTCAACTACTGCTTCCTTGACTTCTTTACTTTGTCCACCCCCCTCAGTTACTATTTTCACCGGAGAAGGGTCAACCAATGCAAGCTTTTTACTCTGCCAAGACTTGTGTTCTTCAATAAAAACAACGACAAGTGGAAGGAAGAGCATGAAAAGTACCACAGCAGTACTAACACCATACTCACCCTGTGTAAAGTTGACCTGCTTCTCTATCACGATGATAACAAGCAAGAACCCAGCAAGACCAAGAGAAATATACAAGAAATTGTAGAAAACCTTGAGCTCATTAGGTTGTCTAATAGGCTTCATATAACGAATGGTTCTTAGAAAAGCAAAAGAAATAGCAGCAGGAAGCCAACCTATAAACAAAATCAAAGCCTTTGAGTCATCATAATAAACAGCTTTATAAAGTTGTGTAATGATTGCACCACTAAGACCAACATAGCCTTTTAGAATACCCAAAACAACACCACGACTTTCTGGAAAGTTCTTAACACAAGTGACAAGGGAACCAGTGTTGGCGAAAGACTGAGAGTTAGCACCTATGGCAATATATAGACACATTTGCCAAACTTGTGGTCTAGCTATTTTTTGAGTCACAGATAGCCATATCATAAAGTAACCAAAGAAGTTGAGTACTCCACCGATTGTTAGAACAACCCAAGGTGGAGCGAGCTCGTTGATTAAGCCTGCGAGGACACCAACGTTGCTGCCAAAGTCTTTGAAGAAACTAAGAAGGTTAAGTGTACTTTGGTCATAACCAAGAGTAGTTTTGATGTCGCCGGAGTAGAGGCCAAACATGTAGGTGGCTCCCGCCGCCGCCATGATGAGAAATGAGGCGAAGATGATGAACCACCGCCCTGTGATGAATTGAGTAGTGAGACTCTTCATGTCTCCCCAACCGTGCACACCTGGAACTCCCCCAGTAACCGCCATTATTATGAATTGCAATTTGCAATAACTTGTTGGCACTTAGCAGTAGGGTTCTGTGTACATGTATATATTATATTACATATGGGAGGCTATAGCAAGTTCAAGTGAGTTTCTTTAATTTATAGTGAGAGAGAAACAAAGTCACAATCACATGCACCATTAATCGCGTTGTTTTTTCGATATTTCTTATCGATATACTCAGAAATAAGGTGGTGGTTTCCTTTTTTTTTTTTTATGCTATTGTTGACTTGTTGTATCAAGCCAACCTTTCACGCTCAATTATACAATTTTCAAATGTTCGTTACGTTTATAAATCGAACTGCATTGTCAAGGAATCAAAATAACAGATCCTTCATTTTTTTGAGGACGAAAATGATTTATTTTTCTCCAATTAATTAATTAATTAGTTTTGTTTATGTATCAATAGTTGAATCTGATTATCGTTCTGGACTTGGATATCATATAGGTCAACGGCAACATTTCCCCGGAATCGAAATCTGACTTTAATATTGAGAAAGAAAGAAAAAAGAAGTAATAAGTGCAAGTGAGAATATATAATATTCAAAACTCTTGAAAAATCATACGAAAATGGGACCACTGCAAATAACTTCCTAATTAGGTCAGCCACATATATATTGCATACGCACGTAGTCACATGCTGTTGCATTCACATGGAGTGGCCGGCCAGGATCTCTACTTAAAAAATCAAAAATGATCATAAGAGTTGAAAATTGATGCTAATTAAGAAGAAGTATCTTAATTATAAGGAGAATTTTTGGGTACCCTCGAGTTTACTTGGGTATCTTACAGTAAGCAAAATTAATAATTAGAGAAAGAAGAATTCTACGATATACTCACTGAGTTTTGTTGGGTATTATGTAAGCAAACTTAGTGTATAATATTAAAAATTATTTTAAAATATTTGAATATAAAAAATGAGATATCATTGAGTAATTAAATGTTGGGTATCAAGCCCAACAAAACTTGATGGTATCAAGGGTTTACCTTAGAAAAAATGATTAGATGTTGAGTATTATATCCAACTAATTACTCCAGGTATCGAAGTGTTCATCATCTTTTTTTTTACCAAAGTGTGTTCATCATCTTATATAATAGAATATAATATGATACATGTCACCTGTGTGATTGATGACTTAGAATTAACTGTAGGTAATTGGTAAAATATAATTATACGATCCTCAAGTCTATTCTTGGAATGACTAAGATACTATACAAGGACTCGGGTTCGAAATCGGAACCTCACAACTGGGTACGTGAGTTTCTAGTAGCACTTGTCATTCTATCTACAAACAAAAAAAAGTTATTGTGATATTTTATATCCTTTAAACCATTCCAAAGACAACAGAAGTTTATTTTCTTTTAAAGAAGACCATTCCAAAGATAACGAAAGTTTATATACAATAAAACATGCTACTGGATCATTAGGGTTTGAATAATTCAAGGACAAAAATATAATTTAACCTCCCTTACAGATTATTGTAGTCATGATGTGAGCAAAACCGATCTGGTCAATCTGAGTGCGAAACAAAATCACTTTTTTTACACAACTAGACTATAAACCGTGCCTACGCACGGGTAGCACGAAATTATACAATATCAAATATTCTTAAAACAAATTTGAATAGCAAAACTAATTTAAATGTTTGTAGTAAAATATATTTATTGAATTTGTAAACGAAATCGGAGATTTTATAACATATTTATTCAATCTAAATCAACAATTTGTAATAATGTTTTCCGTTAAAGCACAAAATGTAATGTGGGCCAAACTTTTTTGGCTAAAACATCAAGTAATATATGACAAGGGAGTATAAAAAATATTATCTCCATAACATCTAATGTTTTATGATCGTGACTCAAACAAAATAATGATTTACAGGAAAAAAATTATTCATTTATAAAATGTAAAAATATTCATTCCAAAAACATGTAATATTTCCGTGAGACTCAAAAAAAATATAACCATTTAAACAAAATAAAGACATTCTTGAAAATAAAAATAAAATATAATTATTCCGACAACATGTAATGTTTCATCATCGGGATTTAAAAGTAATGAAATTACCAACAAAATCTAATATTTTCTTGTTAGAACTCAAGCAAAATAGAAAAAATAATTATTTTGACAATATTTTCTTGTCCGGTGTCCAAAGAAAAATTAGGATTTATAAAAAAACAAAAAAACAAAAATCGATGTGTTCAAAAACATTAAAATTACGACTACAACGTACTAAGAGATTTGTAGACGATTCAAGTAGGTAAATTGTGAAAAATAGAGTGATGAGAGAGTTAGAGAAAAAAGAGGAGGAAGAAGAATACTAAGAGAAGGACAAAAGAAAGGAGAGAGAGAGAGAGAGAGAGAGAGAGAGAGAGAGAGAGAATGAAGTTTTGTGTGAAAAAGTGAAAGTAAAAAAGTGAGAAATGTTGAAAAAGAAGATTATGAAAATACTATTGTGCCCCCGAAAAAGTGATGACGTATGAAAAATATAGGAGATTTAATGGTAATGAGACCAGCCCATTGTTTTCTTATACGGATAGTAGACAAAATAGTAATCACTGCCAAATTGCTAAAAACAGATGGTTTCCAATAATTGTATATTGAAAACTATTTTACTTTGTTAAGAGTAGTATTATTGGTGTCAATGTGTCAGACAAGGGCGCCGAATTCTTGAATTGTAAGAGAGGATCTTTTTCTTTTAGGTATCTTAGACTTCTGGTTGGTGCAAACCCTCGTAGGACCTCTACATGGGATCATATGCTTCAAGTGATAAGGAGTAGACTTCACAATTGGCAGCATAGATCTATTAGTCTTGGTGGGAGAATTGTCCTTGGTAGTTCAGTCTTGAGCAATATTCCTATCTTCTATCTCTCATTTAAGAAGTTGCTAGTGTAGGTTTGGAAGGATATGGTTAAGATCCAGAGGGATCTCTTCTTTGGGGGGGGGGGGGGGGGGGGGGGGGGGGGGGGGGTGGCAATGGGGGAGGAGAAAATCCCTTGGATTAAGTGGACAAATATCTGTAAGCCTGGCGTATTTGAGAGGTTTGGAACCTGAGGGTTGTTAATGTCAGCCTCTTAGATAAGTGGCGTTGGAGGCTCCTCTGGAGGGATGCCTTGTGGTTGCAAGTCCTGATGTCAAAGTACTCATGTTGTAGGTTCGATGACCTACTTCTTTTATTTGGAGATTCCTCGTTTAGCTTCCGTTTGGTGGAAGGATCTTTGTAGTAGGGGGATGGAAATTATACCCTTTTTTGGCATGATGTTTGGTTGGGTGAGGTAGCCCTTAGGTATTGGTTAGGTGAGATAGTCCTTAGGTATAAATTCCCTAGGCTATTTTCAGTGGCAGCAGATCCTAATGAGGTGACGGTTGTTCACTAGAGAGGAGGATCTTCTTCACGAGCTCCTGCAACAGCAACAGTTGTTCGCTAGAGAAGAGGATCTTTTTCACCAGCTCCTTTTATCTTTAGGGACTCGTCTGAACTAGGGAAATTCTCCTCCTTGTCTTTTTTATTAGTGGTTAATGGATCCTATTGATTGTTTATCTAGCAGTGTTAGGATTTTTATATATTTTATTTTTATTTTTATTGTGAGTAATAAGAGACTTGAGCCATATTTGTTCCTAACACCTTATGGTGACAAGTTCTTGGGTGTAGCCTCTTATATACTCTTTATTTTGCTTATTATTAAGCGATGCGAGACTTCTCACACTTGAGATACCTAACATCTACCCCTTAGGCGATGGAGTTATGGATTTGTATTGGGCTACACACCAACTCAACAAGGAGGTAGGTGTTTTTTCCCCTTTTGGAGGTTGTTCCCTTTTTTTGTATATATGGGTTGAATTCGTACTTGGCTATCTATATATTATTATGTTTGCCTTTCAAAAAATATATATATTCTTTAGATCATAATTTGAATAATCACTTTGGGGCCGTTTGGATAGAACTTATTTTGAGCTTATAAAAACAACGTATGCAAATAAATAAAATTTTATGTATTATTCATAAGCTTGTCAATGTAATCTATGGAAAAATAACTTATGGAGATATAACTTTTGTTAGTGATAACTTATGAGTTAATATAAAAATTTTATCTTCATAAGTTGTTTTTTATAAGCTCAAAAATAAGTTAATCTAAATGGGCCCTCTCTTCTTACTCAATAGATTCTGATGCATTATGCACTTCTATGTCAAACAGGGAAAAAAACTCTAATGCATTGACCAGTTGGCTTTCGTGAACATCACAAAGAAGGACACTCTCACTGTTTCTAATGGGCGGGCACGTGGCCCATTTTATTCATAGGTGCAAATGCAATGCCTGCAGAGTTCGTAATTCTTCTACTTGCTCGTTTATTGTTACATATTTTTTAAAAAATTGATTTCAATTAATTAAGGTGTTCCATTCATACTACAACGACAAAATAGTTATTAAATCTGATCAAGTCATCGACAAAGGATACTGAGTCAATGAAACAATGGTCGGACAGTTGGAACTTGGGTCAGTGGTTGAACTACATGATCTGTGCAATACTAAAATTAATAAAAATAGATATGGTATGTATAAATTGAAACATTACAAAGTCATTAATTTTTTTCCATACCTTAAAATTCTCAACAGTAAAATCTCAATACAATGTTAACCAATAATATACTGAAAAAACAACCAACATAGAAAGTTATTTTATCGGCCTTAAAATTCATAAAATCAAATTGTTTTTGTAGTGTGCATTTGTAACAAGCTTAAATTTTAGTAAGTTTTTGCTTGAGATAGAATATTAAAATATTATCTTTTATGAATTAAAAAGATTATCAAAAACGGAAAAAAGAAACAACAAAGAAAATCAGAGAGGAAAAGAACCAGAATCCACTTGTCGGGAGCCAATTGTAATCTCCTATGCTATTTTTTTGTGGTGCTCTTTTTTTTTCGTGGTGAATCTCCAGTGCTATATATTAATGAGGCAGACACATGGCTTAACTGAAAAGATATGTGGTTTTTTTAATGTCTATTTAAATCGCACATCATCACCTTCATCTTTAAATTTTAAGGCCAGATTCTGTAAGTTTGTTTGGGGTAGTGGTGTTTTAGAGCCAATTTTTAGGTGAGTTCCACGATCATTTTAGTGAGTCCCATAATCGTGGTGTGAGTTAGAATAGGAAGATATTCAATTTGCAAAAAAAAAAATGCATGTTCCTTGGTGGGTCCTTATATATGGCCAGTGGAGATGCACGCGTTGGCATGATGGTTCTCCCTATATCGAGAAACAATTACATTGTTTTATTTCGGCCGGTTAATGTGAATTCGTGATTACTAGGGCATCATTTCATTTTCAGCACATACAAATGTGCTAGAAATATATATTTTATTGAAGCTTTTGGTTTGATGGAAACTCTTCGTTGGGTGCATCAGTTGGGTATTCAATATGTGGACTTCGAACTAGATTGTAAACTTGTCCTGGACGCCGTCAACAACAAAATCAAATTAGCAACGGAGTTTGGTGTCATTATTTCGAATTACCAACTTTTTTTTTAAAACAAGTTAATAACTGTACGCTCAGTTTTATTCGGCGACAAACTAAATAACTAATTGTGTTGTTCATACTTCTAGCTAGTGCGGCTTAATGTTTTGCTAGTTACTAAGTTCATGTTTTAATTCCCCATTATATTGCTACTATTTTAATGAATGAAATAACTTGAGTTTGTTTGCTTAAAAGAATATTATTCGAAATTAGAAACACATTATTAGATTTTGAAACTTTACTTTGGTCATGTATACATGTCCTTTTATTGACAAAACACACACACACAAAAACACACACGTGTTATATATATATATATATATATATATATATATATATATATATATATATATATATAATATTGAATAAATTTTCAGTTTTTTATTTCGCCCCGTAGTCATCTGATTTATGCCTATATCAATATCAATTTAGATCCCAACTTTAGTGGTTTCTTGTCGTCTCAATCATCTCAGTCCTAGTAGCTCCTTCATCTTGCTCTTTGTACCTCTTGTAAATATCACCTTTGTAAAACTTTGTTGTTCTAGCAACCAAAATAAGTGAAATAATACCACCAAATACAGTTGCTGCAGTGATAATAAAGAAAGATAACCTAAAACAATTGGGCCCTACACAAGTCAATTCCTGATCACCAGCCCTTCTTGCGATCCCTGTTGCTGCCAATAATTGCTTAATAGCTTCTTTGTCATACAAATGGCCAGTTACTTTCACATTAAGCACATATAACCCAATTGGACTAGATACCCCACCAAAGTTGAACAAAGTTGAATAATATTTCAGTCCAAATAACTCCGAAATTATGGCAAAAAGTAATGGCCACTGTGCACCACAACAAAAACCAATTATTACTGAAGCTGCATACAGACCATTGGGCACATCAAAGGCTATCAAAAGGTGACCGATACATGATATGAAAAGTGTCATAGTAAACATTAATGTTCGAGGAAATTTGTATTTGGTTAAAAAATGTTCTGAAGCAAAACCAGAGAACACTCTTCCTAAGTAATTCCAAATACTCACTAGTGACACAAATGTGCTTATACTTGTTTTTGAGTATCCAAGTGAAGCTCCAATTTGACCCAAATTATCAATTGCGGTCAAACTTCCCCCAATACCACAAGTTCCAGCAAGGAACAATAATATCATATCTATGCTGAAAAATGCTTGAAGTATTGTGTAGTCTTCACCTCTTTCAGGTGGACTAAATACATTTTGCCACCATCTAATTTCTTTTGAACTCTTCTCACCTTCTGTTACTATTTTCACCCCTTCATTTACTATATTCACCGAAAAGTTGTCAACAGAAGAAAGATTATTCTGTCGAATCTTGTGTTGTTCAATAAAGACAACAGCCAGAGGGAGGAATATCAAGATAATAAGCACAATAGAAGCACTTCCAATATACTCACTTTGTTTAAAAGAGACTCTTTTCTGTAATATGATCATAACCAATAGAAACCCAGCAAGGCAAAGTGAGGTGTAGAGAAACCTATAGAAAACGCTTACCTCATTAGGTTGTTTAACAGGCTTCATATACCGAATGGTTCCTAGAAAAGCAACGGAAATAACAACAGGGAGCCAAGCAATAAGCAAAATCAAAGCTTTAGAATTGTCATAATAAATTGCAAAGTAAAGTTGTGTGATGATGGCACCACTTAATCCCAGATAGCCTTTGAGAATTCCCAAGACAACACCACGCATTTCGGGGAAGTTCTTGACACAAGTGACAAGTGAGCCAGTACTGGCAAATGTCTGAGAGTTAGAACCTATGAAGATATAAAGACACATGTGCCACACGTGTGGTTTTGGTATCCTTTTAGTGACGGCTAACCATACCATGAAGTAGCCAAAAAAGTTGAGGATGGAACCTATGGCTAGGACAACCCAAGGTGGTGTAAGTTCGTTGATTAGACCGGAGAGAATACCGAGGTTGCCACCTAAGTCTTTGAAGAAACTAAGGAGGTTGAGAGTGGTTTGGTCGTAGGCAAGAGATGTTTTTATGTCGCCGGAGTAAAGACCGAATATGTAAATGGCTCCTGAGACTGACATGAGTAGGAAGGAGGCGAAGACTACGAACCATCGACCTTTAATCACTTGGATTATGAGGGAGCCTCCACCTTCATCCGCCATGTCTATTGTATATAATGTGGGATACTCTCTCCCATTGTGCCTCCACCAACATATATATAGTATAGATGAATGAAACTATGGCCTGTCATATATTCTTTATTTTATTCTTTTCATTTACAACACGAATCTCACAGGAAAATTGCACTTAAACCCATTTGATAGGACCCAAAAAATATGTGTTGTGTCGTGGTCCACATCCCTGTATGTAGATAAAGTTTTATTAGCTATTTATTTATAAATACACGATTTTAATAATGATTCAAATATATGGGAAGTAGCAAGCAATTTTGTTCTTCTATAGAATCCAAAATATGAATATTGTTGGTAAAAAGTTTAAAAGTAGGAATGCACGGTGTAAGTTAATTTTGTTTGAACTCCGACGCGCTGCAATGTTGACATGAAAACAGCTGCGGTAAACTCCGAGAGTATGTTTCGGTTCGTGATATCTATAATCTATAATCTATAATCTAAACATTTGACAATACATTTCAATTAATGCATTGCCAGATGACATCGTATTATAAAAAACGTATTAAATACCAATTCAAGGTCCCATTTACAATAACAATAACAGCAACAATATATTATTAATAAAAATATAAATTATTTTATTAATAATGTATAAAAATCAAATCATTACTTTTTAGGTTTGGATATCAAATTTTAAATTAAGGATAGAATTAATTGCTATAAAAAATTACTATAACAATTTCAAAAAATTACCATAAGTGACACCAAATACATTTTCTCGCTCTCACGTAATTGAAGCTTCCTACACAATCTTTCCACATTCACGTTCTTCTATAAAACCTTATCCACCACGAAATGCTCTCTCTAACGTTCTACCCAAAACCTGAACATGTGAGACCATGCTCATCTGTGACCTCTACGAACACCTTGCGTGAACAACTCTGCCAGAACTCTCAACAATCTACAAAATCATTCATAGTAGTGATCGATATGTTTATTTTTATGCTTTTTTGTGGTGTTTTAGTTTTTCTCATCATATTATGTATTTTTTGTGTTAAGGTAATTTTATTTCGTTTTCACTCTCTATCTTTCTCTTTCAAGATCATTTGTTTTAAATAAAAGTGGCTGAAATATACTTTTTTCTCACGGGTCATTTGTAGTTGATCTTTCACTTGCATATCCAGGTTCTACAAGCTAACTACATATTATATATTGATAATTTATATATGATAACATCAATTTATTTACCAATTATTTTATGTATATTTTGATTCTTATGTATTTTTTTAAGTTGTTTTTATTTCTTTTGGGTGTTTGTGTCTTATGGCATTGAATATATATGACTTTGTTGCAAGATGATTTTTTTTTCTGAAAGCAATTGACTTTTGATACCTCGAAGCTTTACAATTATATTATATATATATATATATATATATATATATATATTCATTTTTAGTTTTTAAAATTTCTCAAAAAGAAAATGTCCTACCTTTTTAAGACACATGTTAGACATTTTTATGAATAATTATGTTATTTCTTTAACCTTTGCACACTCTGATGAGTTTTTTTTTAGTTTTTTTTAGAGAAAATCTCGTCCATTTTTCCTACCAAAGATCATAAAGTTATGCTATAGAGATGTTTAATTGATGTGAATGGGAAACTAGAGTAAGAAAAGACCTAAGATTATTGACTTAAATTCTTCATTGGTTATTTTATTGACCTAAGATCATCCATATTTCAAATTTTTAATTCATTCTTCAATACATTTGCGTCATATTAAGGAATGTTCAGATTCACCATCATAAATCACTCCTGTCTTTTACAAATCAGAGATACATATATATATATATATATACACTTAAAATATCTCCTCAAATATGGTACCTTATAAAATTGTATAGCAGAGCAAAGAATTAGAAATAGTTTCGGTGCATCTATGCTTTTAGTTTCATTGTTGTATAATTTTGAAATTTCACATTTTTCACCAAGTAACTTTTTTCTTTTCTTTTGAGACATAATTCACCAATACTAACAGAAATTAGTACTGAAAAATAGTACAAAAAGGATGGTGTCAAAAAGGATGGTATCTTTGCGTGAAATAGAGCAGCTGGCATTGGAGAGGAGGGAGGACTGCTTAATACGATCAGATCTGCCATGTTAAATGCAGTTGACTTTCGAAGTTGTTTTTTTGCTATTTTGCAGGATTTAACCGAAACAGCTAGGCACCACTTCGCCATGATGTTGTGGGCGCTTTGGTACCTTCAAATGCAACGTTGATGCAGCTCTTTTCAATTCTGAAAATAAATTTGGCATTGGTGCTTGTATTCGTTTATCATCGGGAGGATTTTATCGAGGGAAGACTATGTGGTTCACCGGTGTTCCAACACCACAAGAGGCGGAGGCATTGGGACTTTGGCAAACCTTACTTTGGTTGGAGGATTTGGGGCTGACTTCTGTTTCCATAGAGCTGGATTGTTTACCGGTCGTAAATGGCTTGAAGACAGAACTTTTACCGAATACCGAGTTTGGTTCCTTAGTATCTAAGTGCAAGACTTTTCTTTGTAATTTTCCAAGCTTTCAGGTTAGCTTTGTTAAGAGACAAGCAAATCTTGCCGCTCATAGTCTAGCACGGGCATCAAGATTATATGCTAGGTCCCAAGTTTTTGATTTCATTCCAACCTGTATTGAGACTATTTTGCATAATGAAATGATATGAGTTTTTGATTGTCAAAAAAAAAAAGGATGGTATCTGAGACATAATTCAACCTAATTTAAATTTGTTAGCAACGAATAAGTTATTATTCATAATCTGTTGACATATTTTTGTATTGTCAGTGACTTATTTTTGACACCCTTAGGCACGCTATTAAAAAATTTAGAATATTTTTTCCTAACTAATTCATAATACCTTATCATTATTTAATATACATTCAAACAAATATATATTACATACTACAAATACATAATCACTATTATTAACCAATAGGGCACAAATGACAACATTAATAACCGTAAAACATGAAACGTTGTATGGAACTAACGTCAAAAGATAAAAACAAAAATAGGTTTATATATAATTTTGATACATTAAAGCACTATCATCATGTCTCCTCACACAGCTTGGTTAAAAATGTCATCAATTAAACAATCCTACACATATGTGTGTGTGTGTGTGTGTGTGTGTGAGACATTTAAGAATTTATAATATAATGCTAATAATTATACTTTTTGATAACCAATGTAATCTAAATGTTTCCCGTGCATCGCACGGGCAGGCATACTAGTTATTTATAAATACACGATTTTAATAATAATGATCCAAATATATGGGAAGTAGCAAGGAATTTTGTTCTTATATAGGATCCAAAATATGAATATTGTTGGTAAAAAGTTTAAAAAGGAATATTACCTTTGTAAGAGTTCTTAGTTCAGCTAGCCAAAGTTTCAACACTTCTGGATGTGTAGACAATTAATGTATGAAATTAATTACGTCTCGTTTGTTTCAACTTCGACGCGCTGCAATGTTGACACGAAACACAACTGCGGTAAAGTGGTAAACTCTGAGGGTATGTTTGGATTTGTGATATGAGATGAAATTGAGTGGAATGGAATAGAATAAATGCATGTTCATTGTTTAGATTTTAAACAAAATGATGCATTTCATCCCATCCCACTACTTACCCTCACTTTTGTTCCTTCCCAATTTTGGGGTAAAAGATGGAATCACTCATTAACGTAGGGCTTGATCCGGGTGATTGTGAGTTTTTAGTTTTTGGTTTTGGAAGTCAATTTCAAAACCAAAACATGTTCTGGTAAAATGGAGTCGAATTGATTTTTTTCTTAATTTCACAACACTTTTCCATCAAAACTCAACCAAAAAAATAGGATTTATAATTTTTGTTTCTGTTTTTGTTTCAACCACCTCTGATCATCAATATATCCGACCATCACTAACCACCACTCTGACCACCATCAACCACCACTTCAACCCCCACCAACCACCACTGCGACCATCGCCAACCACCCCTTTGGCCACCACCAACCACCACTTTGGCCACCACCAACCACCACTCAGACCACCACCAACCACCGTCGACCACCACTTCAACCACTTTAACCATCGACCACCACTATGACCACCTCATATCACTACTTTATCCACCAACCACCACCACTCTGACAATCGCTGATCACCACTCCGACGATCGCCGACCACCACCAACCACCACTCTGACCACCGCTGACCACCACTCTAGGCATTGTCAACCACCATTATGACCACCTTAGATCACTACATTATCCACCAAAGGTCTCCAATATGGCCATTATCGACTACCATTATGACCACCACTCAACCATCACTGATCAGCACTTCATCCACCTATTATCACCAATCTGACGATAGTCGACTATTACTTTGACTACCGTCAACCATCACTTCAACCACCACTGACCACTACCGCGACCATCACTCCATTCACCCTTGATCACTAATTTGACCACCATATATTACCATTCTGACCACTGGAACCACTTTCTACAATATCGGTCACCACCAATGACTACCTCTCTAACCACTATTCCGACCACTTGAAATCACCACTCTAACCACTAATCGTCACCACCGACCACCAATATGACAACTACTAATCACCAGCTCATTAACCATTGTATAAAGTATAAACATAATTAATGGTTTAAGAAATGAATCCCAAGTAAAAAAAATGAGATACATTCCATCACCGTTTGTATTCATGTTTCGCTGATAGACGATTTATTAGGCTAACGTTATTCTCAAAAGTATTTACTAACGGGTCTGTTTGGATTAAGGAGTTGTTCTTGTTGTTGTTGTTTCTGAATTAGAGCATTGTCGATGGTGGATGATTTTTGGTTTGTTGTCATGTTGTTGTTTGTTTTTTGATGTTGCTGGTTTTTTTCTTCTGAGGTTGTTGTTATTGTTGTTGTTTTTGTTGTTGCTGCTACTGTTGTTGTTTCTGTCGCTGTTTGTTGTTTGCTGTTGTTGCTATTTGCTGTTGCTATTGATGTTTGTTGTTGCTTTTTGTTGTGGATGCTGTCAGCTGGGTCTGTTTGTTGTTTCGGTGTTGCTGCACTGCTGTTGTTGACTTTAAATTGGCAGATGAATGATGGTTTTTCGTTGCTTAGTTTGTCAATGTTTTCTTTGTATTATGATACCCGTGTAATTGACTTTGTCTCCTTGTTCTCCTTGGGGTACTCTTTTTCCTCATTGGGCTTTTTTCCATGATATTTTGGATCAAAGAGGTTTTAACGAAGCCCCAAATTAATTGTACGGGTTGGAGTACCCACTGTTCTCCGGTTAATACAATATCTCACATATCGGGAAAAAAAATACAATGGTTAATGATGTTTATACAATCATATTTATACAATGGTATCTCTACTATTAATCATGTTTATACATGTGTAAAAAAAAATATGCTTCATGACAATCCAATGAATTTTTTTCTTTTTTAATTTGTTTGACTTTGAATAATACAACGGTTAATTTATGTTTCTGGCCAAAATGGAAAGGAGCGTGGAATGCAAGCTGGTGCCTTTAGTAGCATTGAAGGATATATTTAAAAATCCCACAATATTATTCCCCGCAAAAGTTAATGCTGCAGCATCAAATGAAGGGGTCACATGGCTCTTAATGATAATGGAAGGGGAAATTATCATTAATGCTAATAGGAAAAGACAGAGGGCAGAATGGTCCAAATATTAGAGAATAGTCCAAATATTAGAGAATAGTGCCGTGCGGGTGAAACAGCTTCGACTACTAATAGCGGTGCAAAGGTTGGCGCACAAAATCAAAAGAGCATGGAGAATTTTTTATCAACGGGCAATCCTAGTACGTGACCTCGTTCAGGCGTACTAACCGAACGTTATTTTTCTTTCAAAGACTTTGGTGCATGCTAATAAAATAGAGGAGCTTCGGGTCCGGCCAGTGATGGATCTATGGCTAAGCTAGGGGGTTCACTTGAAAAGTATATCCATTTATCTCTTATATAAAAATATTTTGAACCCCTAAAATTATAATTTTGGATTATTACTCCTAATTTTGCACTCAAGTATCTCACACAAACACATCACTAGGCCAATTACGAGTTTTATAATTTATTTATTTAAATATATTAAAGTTATTTTTAATTATAATTTTAGCGATTCATGCTTTTAAAAATTTTGAACCCCCCGGGTCTTATAGAGCTCTAGCCACACAGAGTTGTGAATAAATCATTTTTCCATGCATAGACTGACTAATGGAGTTTCAGACAAGTCAGATCACAGCTCCACCTTGACTTCTTCTGGCTAGTTGGCACAATCCTGATAACTTTTAGTCTTCGCCCAACTGAACCGATTGGAATTCGCCGTCAGGTTCTGGTCTCTTGATCTTCTTCTTGAGCTCCTTGGTGAGAGGATCATCCTCTGACCAATCGGGCTCGTAACGAGTATCGAGGTCGGCCAGGTGGACATCTTTTTCTTTTCTATGCTGATGCTTCTTTTCTGGTTCTTCATCAGTGGCCTCATCTTCATCCGTCTTCAACGAGAGTACTTTTACAGTTATGGTATTGGTAGTTAGTAGTTACTCTGACTATGCTTGTTGTAAATAAGATAGACATTAATGTTGGAATATTTTATTCCAATATCATAAATAATGGGCATATATTCTTTATTAATTATATTAGCTATTTATCAATTAGGAGCCTTGATTGATATGTGATCAAAATAAGTAAAAGGCTTGTTCTGGACTGGGCCAGTCATCAGGCCCAGTCCAGTAGCGACGATCCGATCCAGCAAGGGAAGGATCAGCTTTACTGGGCCTGATCCAACAGCTAATCAACCAGCCCAATAACGAAGTGGTCAGTTCCACTGATACTTGGGCCCCCATCGCAAATGGGCTATCCGACGCCAGCGATCCAGACTATTCACTATAAATACCTCCAGTCACCAGATGTCAGGTACGCAATTCATTCACTAGATATTACTGTAGCTCGATATAGCTGACTTGGGCGTCGGAGTGTTCTTGCAGGTACACCCCCCCGCGCGTTCAAGTCTTCCTCAGCATACAGTATCAGACGATCCGTCCCTTTACCGTCTCCGCAGACCATCCGCCACCAGAAGATCAAACTAAAGGTACGGGTCATTGGCGACCACAGTGGGAGTAAGCTACTATCCCACCAACATTTCAAATGCCTCCAAAGGCAAATGCAACTCGCGGCAGACCAAAGTTGACTGTGGCCGCGATCCCAGTCGATCTACCCCTAGCGCTGGAAGGAACGAGGGCCAACGCTGAGGTCGTCGCCCCTGGCTCCCAACCAGGCACGACACAGCAGGCCAATGTTACCCTCCCAGCCGACTTGGTCCAGGAGCTCAGGGATCAGCTTCTGAATCAAAACAGGCAGATCGCCCGGCAGAACGACCTCCTCACCCAGATGGAGGATCAAGCAACATCCAAACGGGTGAATACCGCTCCTGAACTTCATCGTCGAGGCAGCCAGTATAGGAGACATCGCTCACCCCCTAGAAGACGCCTGGTCCACAGGTCTCCACCCCCCAGGAGGGGACGAGGAGGAGGACTAACCCCGCCGATCATCACACCCTCCGCTTCAGATTACACTTACTGGCCGGAGGAATCTTCGCAACAGGAATCCTCGTATGATTCATCCGGATCACGCGGCTCGCCCACTCGATCACGCAACCAATCCTATGAAACGCCTCCACGCCGCCATCGATCGCGTAGTCGCTCTTACGAAACGCACCCGCGTAACCGACCAAGAAACGAACCGGAAGGAGGAAGACCTCGCAGGGGTGCAACGCACCCGGGTTTGGGTCCCTTCACCAGACGGATAGACGAGTACCCTATCCCACGCTCTTTACGAAAACCCCCTTCCGGGCTCAAAATGTATAGCGGCGTGCAAGATCCTGACGCCCATCTGAAGCACTTCGACGTTATGATGCAATATAGGGGGGCATCAGGGCCTGTCAAATGCAAGATCTTCCCCTTAACATTGGAAGGATCAGCCTTGGAGTGGTTCACCGAGCTACGCCCAAACACTATCTCTTTTTGGGATCAAATGGCCAGAGTGTTTCTTGCGCGTTTCACAACATCAAGAATAAAGCCTAAATCTCAGGATGTCTTGATCGCAATCCGGCAAGGGCCCCATGAATCTCTTCGGAGTTATGTAGAGCGGTTCAATCGGGAGGCAGACCAGGTGAGGAACCTGGACGATAACCAAAGGTTGTATTTCCTAAGAACAGGACTTCTTCGAGGGAGTAGATTTGAGGTCGAAGTTGGCCTACACATACCAAGGGACTTAGAAACCTTCCTCCGAAGGTCTCAGAGGTTTATGAATTACGAAGAAAAAACAATGGCCATAGAAGCTGCCGAAGCAGGGATGAATAGACAACCTCGCGAAGAGTGCGACCAGAAACAACGGAGAGACCAGACCGCGCAGCAGAGAGATCCCAAGATCAGGAAGTTCGCTGACCGGACAAAACTTAACACCTCATACGCAAAGATCCTGACGGAATGTGCAAACGCGGAACTCAGGGAGGTAAGAAGACCAGAACCTCTCGTCTTAAAAGAAGGGCAGCGCCCATCTAAAAAATACTGTCGCTACCACAAGAGCAACGGGCATGATACCAACGATTGCATGGCACTTAAGGATGACATCGAAGAGTTGATTAGAAAAGGCAAGCTGTCCCAATACGTGAAGAAAGACCAGTCTAATGGAAGGGACGACACGAAGCTCGTCCGGTCACCTAGAAAAGGAAAAGCACCAGCTAATGAGGCAGCTAAGATAAGAGAAGAGGATGAGGATGGGTCTGATGAAGCCTTAGATACGAGAAAGTCTAAGGGAAGACCCGTGGCGATGGTGATCATGGGAGGTCTTCCCACCGATAGGAGGGAGACGAATAAGAGTATGAAGAGGAGATGGGATCAGATCCTGAGCGTCGCCTCAACGTCCACCCCAAGGATCCTCACTAAGAGACCACCTATCTCATTTGGGAATGAGGACCTCCTGGATGGGACGCCCAATCACAAAGTACCACTGGTTGTGTCTGCAGTTATGGCCAACATGGAAGTCAAGAGAATCCTGGTCGATCAGGGAAGTTCTGCAGATATTATTTTTGAAGATCTCCTGGAGGTTCTGAAAATACCGAGAGAAGACTTGAGACCTTACAGGGGAACAGTCCTAACCGGGTTCAATGGGACGACCACCACCCCGATCGGGCGTATTGAGTTGATGGTCACTTTCGGGGATGACACCGTGGAGAGACCCCTGTGCAGGACGGTAAGGACGGACTTCATAGTGATGCCATGTAAGTCGGTCTACCAATGCCTCATCGGCCGTCCGACACTAGCACGGCTGGAGGCAGTCCCATCTACTGTCCACCTGAAGATGAAATTTTACACTAGGGAAGGGGAGATAGCGACAGTTCAGGCTGATCTACTTGCAGCAAAATGAGCATTCTTCCTGAGTCTCAAGGAGCAAGGTGAACAAGTAAGAAAGGAAATAGAAGATATAATGAAAGGAGGAGAACAGGTTAATGTGGCCGACCTGGACGCCAGGTACGACCCTGACAGTGAAGAAGAAGAGGGGGACGACCTCCTGACCAGGGAACTCAAGAAGAGGATAAAAAGGCCAGAACCAAATGGAGAATTTATGCATGTACAGTTGGGGGACGACCCGAAAAAGACGATCAGGATAGGGAACGATCTCTCCACTAGCGTGAAAGATCAACTTATACTATGCTTGAAAGAACACTCCGACTTATTTGCGTGGAGTGCAGCAGATATGCCTGGAATTCCCCCAGAGGTCGCTTGCCACCACCTGGCCGTAGATCCTGAGGCAAGATGGGTTGTTCAGCGACGACGGGTGTAGAAAGAAGAGAAGTCGCAGGCGGCAGCCAAGGCAGTTGACGACCTCATCGAAGCAGGATTCATCAAAGAGATCAAGTATACGACCTGGCTGTCCAACGTAGTCCTAGTAAAGAAAGCAAACGGTAAGTGGCGGATGTGCGTGGATTACACGGACCTTAACAAAGCATGCCCAAAAGACGCATTCCCAGTGCCCAGCGTGGATAGACTGGTCGACAATGCGAGTAGGTTCCGATTGTTGTCGTTTCTAGATGCATACTCGGGCTACAATCAAATCGCCATGCACCCACCTGACCAAGAAAAAACAGCTTTTATGACAGATAAGGGCAATTACTGTTACCGGGTCATGCCCTTTGGATTGAAAAATACTGGTGCGACTTACCAGCGAATGATGAACAAAGTTTTCCGGGAGCAGATAGGCAAGGTGGTGGAAGTATACTTAGACGACATGATAGTTAAGAGCAGGGAGAATCCAAGACATGTGGAAGACCTGAGAGAAGTGTTTGCAGAAGCTCGCAAAAACTCCCTCAGGTTCAACCCTGAGAAATGCACTTTCGGGGTCAGAGCAGGCAAGCTTTTAGGCTTCTACCTCACAGAGAGGGGAATCGAGGCCAATCCGGACAAATGTAGGGCGGTAACGGAGATGAGGGCGCCCACTACTAAAAAAGAAATACAAAAGCTAAATGGGATGGTGGCCGCTCTCTCGCGTTTCATAGCCAAAGCTGCAAACAAGTCTCTTCCCCTGTTCAAGTTGTTGAAGAAAGAAGCTCAGTTTCAGTGGACGCCTGAGTGTGAACAGGCTCTCGATCAGTTGAAGACAGCTCAATTGCAACCTCCAATACTAACTACACCAGAGCAAGGAGAAACACTTTACTTATATCTCTCCATCACTGACAAGGCATTGTCGGCAGTATTGGTACGAGAGGCAGGATCCAACCAAAATCCTGTATACTTTGTGAGCAAAGCGTTCCAGGGGGCAGAGTTAAGATATCAAAAGATTGAGAAGCTGGCGTTGGCGCTTATTGTGGCTGCTCGAAGACTAAGGCCTTATTTTGTGGCTCATCAGGTCGTCTTACGGACTGACCAGCCCATCAGACAAATCTTACACCGACCTGACCTGGCTGGTAGGATGACCAAATGGGCAGTCGAATTGTCAGAATTTGGAATAAAGTATGAGGCAAGATCAGCCATCAAGGCTCAAGTGTTGGCCGACTTTGTATCTGAGATGACCCCCATCCCTGAAAACCCAATGCATCCCCTTTGGATATTGCACGTGGATGGCTCGTCTAACAGCAAGGGCAGTGGGGCAGGTCTAATCTTAGAGAGCGACAAGGGGACGACGATCGAGGTCTCCTTAGCATTCTCGTTCTCTACCTCCAACAACCAAGCAGAGTACGAGGCTTGCATTGCCGGACTGCTGCTTGCGATCGAGTTTAACGTCAAACGAGTGGAGTTGTACTCAGATTCTTTGCTGGTGGTATCTCAGGTCAAAGAGACTTTCACTGCGAAGGATGAGGTCTTGCAAAGGTACTTAACTAAAGTAAGAGGGTTATTGGAGCGCTTTGATCACGCAGAAGTCAAGCATGTCCCTAGGACGGAGAACATAAGAGCAGATGTACTGGCAAAGCTTGCAAGCACAAACAGTCCAGGGAACCACAGAAGCGTAATTCAGAAAGTACTCACACAGCCTAGCGTGCAGCTTGAACAGACAGTTATGGGCCCTGACATATGCATGATCGACCTAGACGGGAGTTGGATCGATCCCATCGTTAAATATATCAGGGATGGGGAAGAGCCGGAGGATCCCAAGAAGGCCGCTCTTGTACGCAGGCGAGCATCCTCCTATTCAATTATCGACGGACAGCTCTATCGAAGGGGATTTTCCATGCCACTTCTGAAGTGTCTTCCCCCCGAGGATGCCAACTACGTACTTAGAGAAATTCACGAGGGGGTCTGCGGAAATCACTTAGGGGGAAGAGCATTGGCGAAGAAGGCGCTCAGGGCAGGATACTATTGGCCTACTATGGATGAGGATGCGAATCTCTTAGTTAAAAAATGTGATAAGTGCCAAAGACACGCAGATGTCCACCTCGCTCCCCCAGTCGAACTGAACAGCATGATTGCGCCATGGCCGTTTGCCTGGTGGGGAATCGACCTCTTGGGTCCCTTCACAGTTGCTGTTGGGCAGCTCAAATATCTTGTGGTAGCAGTGGATTATTTTTCGAAATGGATCGAGGCGGAACCTTTAGCTACGATAACATCCAAGAACTGCCTTCGATTTTTCAAGAAGAATATCCTGGTCCGTTTCAGAATTCCAGAAGTGGTCGTGTCCGACAATGGCACGCAATTCACAGACAAAAAATTTCAGGAAGCTTTGATCGAATTTGGGGTGAAGCAGCGCTTCTCTTCAGTTGAACACCCGCAGACGAATGGACAAGCAGAGGCTGCAAACCGAGTGATCTTGCGCGGCCTCAGAAGGCGATTGGATGAAGCAAAGGGAAGATGGACGGAAGAACTCCCGTATGTGCTATGGGTGTATCGAACAACCCCACATTCCACCACTGGGGAGTCGCCCTTTAAGATGGTCTACGAGACCGATGCACTTATCCCGGTCGAGATCGGAGAATTAAGCTGGAGGACAACCAACCCCAAGCCGCCTAGTGAGAACGACCAGGCCATCCGGGAGGAGTTGGACTTAGTAGAAGAGCTCCGCAGCAAGGCAGCACTTAGAGAAACTTTGATCAAGCAAGGGATGACCACGAGGCATAATGCCAAGGTCGTTCCCAGGGATTTCAGTGTCGGACAGCTGGTGTTGAGGAGAGCAGATATTGGACAGAGGAACGCAGCCATGGGCAAGCTCGCCCCCAACTGGGAAGGCCCCTACCGTGTCATATCCAAAACAGGCAAAGGTGCTTACATGCTGCAGACTATGAATGGTGGACTAATTCCCAAGACGTGGAACGCCATCAACCTTAGGAGATATTACGTTTGATTACTCTTTTTGTATTTCTATCAATGAATTTTGTGTTAAACTATGTGAACAAATAAACGGGCGGGGCGCTCTTTTTCCCACAGGGTTTTTTATCGAGGCCCGCCCGTCCGTCAATAAAGACGAGGCATTTTTTTTATTGATGTGTGCATTGATCTCTTATTCACGAATGATCTATCACGAGTGAACCAACGATGGTTCACCCCACTACGCGAGTTAGAATTAAACCGAGTTTGATAAACTGCAAGGTGGGGAAAAACACTTAAACGAATTTAAGTAAAACGAAGCGACCGAACGAACAGGCGCATTCCCAAGGGCGAGTTAAATCTGGGTAGGAGCCCGGTAAACTGTCCGCGGGCTAAAATCGATCCCACTCGAACGAAACATGTGGAAAATACAGATAACGCGAGATCAACAAGTCTAACACGTAAGGCTATCAAATAACTAAGTAAACCAAACGAACTTAGCGGTTTACACGATAATATAAACCAGATAAACGAATCATTTAGCGGGCGTGGCCGCTCCTCCCTTGGGCGATCTGGCCAGGTATGACCTGGCAATACAAAAGGCGATCATGCCTGCCAAGGGACGATCATGCCTGCCTAAGGCGATGATGCCTGCCAAGGACGATCATGCCTGCCTAAGGCGATCATGCCTGCCAGGGACGATCATGCCTGCCTAAGGCGATCATGCCTGCCAGGGACGATCATGCCTGCCTAAGGCGATCATGCCTGCCAAGGGACGATCATGCCTGCATAAGGCGATCATGCCTGCCAGGGACGATAATGCCTGGCCAAGCACGACCTGACCAGGGGCGACCAAGTATGGCCAAGGATAAATTGCCATGACGTTGCCCATGTAACAAACGTTTCAGAAAACGAGAACGCATATCGAGCATATCAGATATATCGTCAAAGAGTTTGAGTATCATATATGCGCAAAGAGTTTAGGCAAAATAAACCATGCAACAAAATGTCGGAGTATGAACACATCAAGTATGGGTTACAACGAAATCAGATAAACTCCAAAGCTAGAAAGTTAAAACGTAAGTCAGGGTAAAGTAATATCAGAACTACAAAAGCATGTGTAAGAAAGACCCAATCACCCTCATGGCCGCTGATAGATGACCTGGTTGGTCCCATCAGGCCTGCCGGTAGGCTTCACAATCTGGTCACCTAAGACGACATGATTGGGATCAAAAACAGTCGTGTCAACCACCACCTCGGGATAACGAAGCTGAACTTGCTTCAGAGCATTAGCAAACTGCTCCTTTACGATCTCAACGGCATCACGGGTAACCCTGTCACCCCAATCTTTAGCCTCCTCCAGTGCCTTCTCATTCTCATCTCTCTCTTTCTTCAATGCTTCAACCTCATCCTTGAGCGCGGAAACCGATTTCTCAAACTCTTCCCTCATCATAACCTCAGAAGCCTCCTCGGCCAACTTCAGCTCTTGCAGCTCTTCCTTCATCTTAGCTTCAGAAACTTCTTTGGCGGACTTCAACTTTTGCAGCTCTTCCTTCAACATGCTAACCTTCCTCTCAGATCCCTCCAGGGCATCTTTGGCTTTCTTTGCTTGATCTAAAGCCTTGTCCCTCTTCGTGGTCAACTCTACAAAAAGAAAGAAGTAATGTAAGGAAATCCAAAAGCAAGATATGTCGACCGGTCAAAGCTAAGCCAAAAGAATTTACCTGCAAACCGCTCATCCTCCTCATTCTGAGTCCTCTTCAGCTGCTTGGAAGCAGCCTTCAAAACGTCAATAGCGGTGTCGATAGGGTCTTCCACGAAGCGGTCCCAATAAGCAGCACCCAGCTGGTCCAACATCACCCTAGGAGACTTGCCACGACCATGCTTCTTCTTCCCAGGTTGATCAGGTACGCCCGCGGAATGATGGGCCGCTCCATCAGACACAACATCATCAGCCCGCCTCCTCTTTGTTTTCTGAGGACCTTCAGGGTCGCCCCAAGGATGTGGATGAACCGGAGGAGTTTGTGGATGCGCCTCGGGAGGTGGTAGGGAAGGATTAGGGGTAGAACCCTCAGCACGAACCGATGTTCTACGCTTTGGAGGCCCCTGTCTGGCACCAGCAACTAGCTCAGCAAAAGTCAACTGTCCGCCTGCCATCTCGTCTGCAAGAAAACAAACATAGGCGTTAGAAAACAAGCAAGGCGACAAATAAGTGATAAGGTAGTCAAAAGAAAACAAACGAGACCATTACACATGGATAAAAACTAATACACGAATAAGAAAGCCAGCCGACCTAAGGCTACAGCCAACTTGTCAGGGGAGTCGGACAGAACAAGTGGCTTGCAGGGAATCAGCTTCTCTTCAGAGGGTAAATGGGAGGCCAAATTCCTGAGCAATCTCAAGGTCTCTCTATCAGTGGCACCCAGCTGCTTTAAAGTGAACCGGTAAGTATGTGGCTCCCGAAGGTAGTGTCGCTGTGACCAAGAAATAGGAAACACGAAATCGATGGCCTCCCCGTAGTCGTTTAGACATCCCACCAAGTCTTGATCACCACGGGTGGTCGGGGCAACCCAAAGAAACTTGCTCTTCCACTTCTTCACAGAATCCATATAAGGTACAAAAAGTTTGAAACCAGTAACAGCCTTCAAACTGAGAAACTCCCACCTAGTTTTGTGACTATGCTTCTCTCCACGCCGGTTAGTATCAAAGATAGTGAAGAAGAGCTTCTGAGAAACCGGCCTATTCAGCGTGCATAACAGAACCTCAAATGCCTTCACAAAGCCCCAGGAGTTGGGATGAAATTGTGATGGGGCGACATCCAAGAAACGAAGGACCCCACGCTCAAAGGGAGTAAAGGGTGGTCGTATCTTCATGATGTTGAGAACCCTCATGTACATAGTGAATTTCAGCTCCGTTGGGAAGGTAGCAATGTGCTCACCAATTCCCATGCTCTCGACCTGCCACTCCTGGTCGCCATTGCCCACGCACTCGGCCGCCAAACCCAACTCCCTTTTTGTCACTTTCGATGCTTCATTCAGAATGGTGGAAGAAACCCAGGAATAATCAATGTCCGTTTGATCCCCGAAAGATGACCTGAGCCTGGCGGGTCTAGACGACTCGGCACTCTGGGAAGAAGAGCCGGACGACCTATCCCCTATAGAACGGGCATGAGACTCGGAAGAACGGCTAAACTCAGAAGAGCTCGTATCCCCCTCACCATCTGACATCTCGGGAGATCTTCCCTTTTTCAAGGTAGCAACTCGAGCAACGTGAGGATCGGAGGATGGAGACTTGCGTCGAGTTTGCTTGGTCCTCGCCACGATGCAAACCTGCAGGAAGGGGCGATCACTCGTTAAACGAGTACTTAGGCTTGCGGATGAGGGGTGATTGTCTCACCCCAAGCCTGATCGCCCCTCCCCGCCAAACCAAAAACAAACAAGACAAACAAGAATAATAGATACAAAAGAAAGGGAGAATACCTTTGGATCAAGATTTGCTGATAAGGAAGACCAAGTCGCCTCCTAGGATGGTCAAAACAACTCACTAGAAATACAAAAGTTCTCAACTTGTAATTAAGGCCACACAAACGACTATATTCATCAATTTGTAGCAATAAAGTTTAAGGCATCATACCTCGAAACGAAAGTCAAAGAATCCGAAGGATCGAACCACCAAATCACAGAGGCAAAATCTTGATCAAACCTTGAAGATCAAAGGATTGAAGGGTCAAGCCACCACTACCTTAAACAAATTCACACCAATACTTGAAAAGGGAAGAGGTAAATTTCAAAGGAGGATATATCGTCATTTAGAGCATATATAAAGTGATCATCTCACCAAATCTCCAAATCAAAATAAGTTTCAAGAGGAACATCAAACCAACCTTTGAAATTACCTTGGTCAAAGAAATTACAAATGTAACGAGTTACTAAGGGTCAGAGAAATTACCTTGGTGGCGGCGTGCTCGATCAAACCGAAAGATGAGGGAAACAGTCAAAATCACAACCTGATGCATCAACACAAAAAATTAAAATCAAATTGGAGCGTTAAGAAAAGGATATAACACAATCAAGTAGGGAAAGCGTCGGGACGCCCCCTTTTTTGCTATCGGGTCGCCCCTTTTTAACGAGCATGCCACTTCTTGGTGAATGGGTCGCCCCTTTTTTGAGTGGTTCTCGTTCGTATCTCCATAAGTGGGTCGCCCCTTCGTGCGTGGGTTGCCACTTTTTGTGAGTGGGTCGCCCCTTTCTAGTAAGTGCTTCCTCAAATCAAAGTGATACCAACAAGATGCAAACAACTCGAGCACTAACCACATACCGGAGATGGGGTCGCCCCTTTTCGTGGATGAGGGCGCCTCTTGTGCGTAAGGTGGAGATGGATCGCCCCTTTTGATGTTGCGCCTAGGGTAGAGATGGATCGCCCCTTTTTTGTGGAAGAGGAAATCGAATTTGTTCCTCTTATGCGAGTCGCCCCTTTTTAGTGGAAGAGGAAATCGAATTTGAGCTTGGCTTATGCGAGTCGCCCCTTTTTAGTGGAAGAGGAAATCGAATTTGTCCCCCTTATGCGGGTCGCCCCTTTTTTGTGGAAGAGGAAATGGAATTTCTGGAAAATGAGTGTTTGGAATGAGAGAGAGAAAAGACCCCTACACTCTCATATATATAGGCCCACGAAAATAGGCCCAACAAAAATAAATCTTTCGAAATATTCACCAAAATTGGGCAATCAGGAGAGTTTCTATCAATTTTCGCCCGATCCGATACGATATCAACCGCTGGAAATTCACAAGTCATGAACCGGGGGCAAGACCTATCGAACTACTGATCGAGCACGACCAGCAGGACTGTGCATCAAGCCTACGCCCGCTCAGTGATCGACCTTGGCTTGGGGGCAACTGTTCTGGACTGGGCCAGTCGTCAGGCCCAGTCCAGTAGCGACGATCCGATCCAGCAAGGGAAGGATCAGCTTTACTGGGCCTGATCCAACAGCTAATCAACCAGCCCAATAACGAAGTGGTCAGTTCCACTGATACTTGGGCCCCCATCGCAAATGGGCTATCCGACGCCAACGATCCAGACTATTCACTATAAATACCTCCAGTCACCAGATGTCAGGTACGCAATTCATTCACTAGATATTACTGTAGCTCGATATGACTGACTTGGGCGTCAGAGTGTTCTTGCAGGTACACCCCCCCGCGCGTTCAAGTCTTCCTCAGCATACAGTATCAGACGATCCGTCCCTTTACCGTCTCCGCAGACCATCCGCCACCAGAAGATCAAACTAAAGGTACGGGTCAAGGCTATATTGGATTTCTAATTACATAATTAATAATTAATTATTATTGATATGGGCCCAATATGAGTGGATGTCAGTGATAGCCCATTAGAGGGATAATGGGAACCCTAATAGACTGTCACACTATAAGTAGGCTATGGTCCCCAATATACCGGACTAACCGCAACACACACGTTTACTCTCCTCTCCCCATCTGAAGAGAGTCTAAGGCATTAGGAGTCCCGGTTGAGGAAGAACCATAAAGCCGACGAGTAGCTGTTGCTCGTTTATCACTCACTCTTTCTTCTCAGGATCCGTTCTCCACTTCTTTGCTATGGATCCAAGTATTTATCTAATCCTTGATATATCAAAATGTCGTAGATCCTAAGGTCGTCAAGATCATGGTTTTGTTCTTGATTATATAGAAGCATGCTCCTATGTTTTTTGTCTTCCGCAATAGTGCATTCATGCTTGTATTATTAATTCCAACAATTAATTGGTTCAGGGCAAAGATGAGTTTCATTTCATTTTTTTCGTTCATAATCTAAGGTGGATAACTCCAAAGCTTATATGCTAATATTGGTATATCTGACTAAGCTTGCTTTGTATAAGCCATTCAATAGTTCGATCAATCTCAAAGAGTGGCTCCAATTCTTCTGTGTGAGTTATTCTAAACTTTTTGTTCATTTAGATTTATTTGGTTTCTTTGTAATCTTGATGACGTATTTGAAGGGAAGATTTGGTTTCTTTGTAATATTAGAGTAATGATATTTGGACAAGTATTTCTAGCCAAAAATGGTAAAAAAAACCACTTTACAACATTAATTAATCAAATTTTTTAGTCATAAACTTGCATTTAATGTATGATCCATAATGCTTCTTCTGAGCATCTTGACTGGTTGCTTTTCCACCCATTTAATTTTTACAAAAATATTATTCTTTGTATGACCCTATATAGCACATGCATATGTTGTGAATGGTAAGATATGCCTTGCATATTCTTCAGTTAGCGTCTTTGAGGTTGCTGAAAAATTAATTAGTTGCAAATATTCATGCTCTTTGGCAGGTTTGAAGATTTAAATGTGTGGGCATGATGATGCTGTTGTAAATCAGTTTGGTACCTTGAGAAGTGATATATTGATATTTTTCAGACGTTAATTTGAAGGAGACATGACCACAACTCTACTTCGACAGGTTATTGGTTTAGTCCAAATTATTATATCACTTCTCATAGAGAATTTATTAACAATACGTGTATAAAAAAAATTATTAACAATATTATGTTGGAATGCTAATTTATGAATGAAGGTTGTAGGTGCTCTGCTGAAACAAAACCAAAAAAAGTTCAAAGGAGGATTTATTGTAGTGACATGGAACTACTTAAGAGTATTTACATGAATATTTATTATATTATGTTATAGCCAAACCCTATTAATTATTGCATTTTTTTATACATTGAATTTTAAATCATGCTTTCATTGCAGTTTGGTGTCTTTAACATAACTCATGATGTTTATTTGTTGAACTAGTCCTGCTTGCGCAAAATATTTATTATGTTATAGCCAAATACATTGATGTTTTCTCCATAATGTTTGATCAAAATATTTATTATATGTTAATGTTTTGATGAAAAAGACTAAATTATTTAGTATTTTTTATACTTGTATTGTTTAACTTATAATTAAAATTGGCAATTAAACGTAAATTTTCCAATAAATAATAATTTACAACGGCAGTAAAATAATAGAATGAAAAAAACCACTTTTAACTCGGCAAAAAAAACATTTTTAGTGACGGATATCACTGTAGGTAGAAGTAAAATAATCTAAACAAATACTTTTTTCGTTCCTAATCTTTGGTTTTTTAGCCATTTTTTTGTTCCAAAACTTTGTTACTTTTAACAAACCAAGTTACAATATACCAAACTTTTCCAAATTTGCCCTTTCTATTTATTTAATCTTTTTTTTTTGAAAGCGTTTATTTAATCTTTTAAAAACCCAAAATAAAAACTAATAGTCCTAACACTATTTATTTGGAGTTCCAACACAATAGTGAATGGTTAGAGCCGTAAGTGCAGCTCTTTTCTCTTTCCAAAATTAAATCCTCCTTTTCTCTTTTTAATAATAATAATAACGGCTACAATCCACTAAATAAAAATAAAATAATAATACAATCACAAATTTGGGAGTTGATGTTACAAAAGGATACTTTAGTCTTTAGCTTATATAAATTGATGGTTTCTTAATTTGTATGTAACATGACAAAAGTACCAAAGTTCAGGAACGGATGGAGCAACTTTTATAGCTACAGACAAAATCGTATCTAGAATTAAAATTTTGAAATTATTAATCTATATGTGAAAGATACTGTGATCGTAAAAAATCGTAGGTAAATATATTGGGTCGTAGGATGAACCTTTACCTACGGACAAATATGCGTTGTTAGATGTCTTACATTAGTGACGGAGAAAATGACCGTGTGAAAAGGTCAAACTTATTTTTACCTACGAATATTTCATATTTAGTGACAATTTTTGTCTATCGGTCAAAGTCAAATTTTTAATGAGGCCAATTTTTTTAGTACACAAGTATAGTGTCGGTTAAAGTCTATTTTTTTAGTACACTATCAATCACGTTCTTTTTTCCCCTACCAAAATAAATCACGTTCTTTTTTCGATATTCCATATTCCATGTATGAAAAGAAATAAGATAGGTGGTGGGTTCTTTTTTTATGCTAACGTTACTTTCTCGGGAGGCAAAATAATTATAGAAGCACAAAGAGTGCTAATATTGGGTTACGAAAAGAATAAAAAACATTACACTTGGGAAAAAAAGTTTGCAACACCAAAATAAAATATACCAATTCAAGCATGCTTAAAAATCAACCCAATAATTTGCCATTATCTTCTCTTTGTGATTCTATTTGCTTCTGATCCTGCCAGACTGATTTCGAAACCATCATAAAAGTATGTGGTAGAAGAATCCATTTTCAATATAAGAATAAGAATAGTAAGAAACTAAGAATAATAGAATAGGATGCCAAAATTAAATACAACTTTAGATGTCTTAATTAAATTTTGACAAGTGTTATATTTAGGGAAAAAACATTACACTTGGGGAAAAAAGTTTGCAACACTAAAATAAAATATACCAATTCAAGCATATTTAAAAAAACAACCCAATAATTTGCCATTATCTTCTCTTTGTGATCTATTTGCTTCTGATCCTGCCAGACTGATTTCGAAACCGTCATAAGAGTATGTGGTAGAAGAATCCACTTTCAATATAAGAATAAGAATAGTAAGAAACTAAGAATAATAGAATTTTGTGTCAAAAAAAAAAATAGAATAGGATACCAAAATTAAATACAACTTTAGATGTCTTAATTAAATTTTCACAATTAGTGTTATATTTAGGGATAAAATTGTAAATTAGTTTATTTTCTTCTTTACATTTTCTTACTTTACTTTTCAATTTTATATACTTTTATACTTTTTAATTTTTTTTATCGTTTACTTTTCTCACTCCCTATCTTTTCAAATTTCCATTTCATCCGTTAATTTTTTTCTTTTGAATTCAAAATCTCTCTATTTCTTTTGGGTTTACTTCCTCTCTTTTCAGTTTCAATTCCCCCCCTTTTTTTCTCTCTCACACTCACTTTTGAATATTTATAAGGATATTTAGCTTTTGAGCCCCGACGATGAATGATTACCTATTGTAAGTACAATTTCATTAAATTTAAACAATTTCAAAGGAAAAAATATTATATTGTATAATTACATTTTATAGTTTTTCCTCCAAACTGACATGCAACAAATAATCTTCATCAATCAAGCTCTAGAACTCACATGCAACTTAAAAATGGTGGAGTAGAAGAAGAGAAAGTGTGGAACCAGCCGGATATGAAATGAAGAGGTAAGTGACTCAAGTTGTGAAGTGGGTGAGGGTTTGTGTTTCCCTTTCTTTCCTCTAGGTTCTAAACTCTCTCTCTCTCTCTCTCTCCCCCCTCCCTCCCTCCCTCCCTCTCCCCAAGGTCAAGTGTTGTGTTTTGGAAAAATTAACCAAATGAGAGGTAGAGGGTTGAGGTTCAACTGAGAGTGTGTTAGATAAAAAGAAAATACCCCTTTTACCCTTATGTGTTTGCACCGTGTTGGATTAGGCCCATTTGAGGGAGTAGATTTGTCGAGGTTGCACCGTGTTGCTTGTTGCACGAAGTTGTTATGTGTTTTCCCATGAAGACCCAAAATCATGAGTAGATTTATATAAATAATAAAAGCATTTTTAAATTAGGAATTCGAAGCATGTCATGCATGTGTCCCTCTATTTTCATGCATTTTTAAAATACGAAAAGTGAGGATATTTATAAATGCGAAATACCAAAAAATACCTCTTCCCGTTGAGATTTGAAATCGAAATAATCATTTATGAGAAACTCGTGCATTAAATCACGAAGACAAAAAAAATTATACTAAGAATAGGTACTTTCTTTCTCCATCGGAATTTAAAAGTAAAATAACTATTTATCAAAAATTAAAGAGCTTCTTAATAAAAACAATAAAATTATATTAGCAATGTATAATGTTTTCTCTTGAAGACTCAAAAGCTAAATATTCATATATAACAAATAAAGACATTATAAAGATAAAATATACAAAATAATCACTTTGACAAGGTGTAATATTTCCTCGTTAGAACTCAAAAGCAAAATATACATATATAAAAATAAAATATTTAAATAATTAATTTGACAACAAATCTACTCCCTCTAATGGGCCTAATCCAAAATGATAAGATCGTACAAGAGCCCATTAAAATAAGCTACGAGCAATAGAGGTTTTTTCTTTGGTACCCCACCATACCTTCTCATACCCCCACAAAATTTGATATTCCGATAATACCCCTAAAAAAATTTCACGAGGATTTATCTAATTTAAAGATAAATTCGTTTTTACTTTTTTTTCAAAAGGATTTATCTTTAAATTTGATAAATCCGTTTTTAAGAATAAAAACTACCTAATTCCGTTTTTTATATTTTTACAAACTGGATTTACGTAAGCAACACTTAAATCTGTTTTTGTTATTTTTAAAAAACTTATTTATCTATTTAGTGGTGTTTTTATCAAAACGGATTTATCTATTTAGTGGTGTTTCTATCAAAACGGGTTTATCTAATAAATAGATAAATCCGTTTTTTGAAAATACCAAAAACAGATTTAAGTGTTGCTTAGGTAAATCCGATTTGCAAAAATATAAAAAACGGAATTAGGTAATTTTTATTCTTAAAAACAATTTTATCTAATTTAAATATAAATCCGTTTTAGAAAAAATCCAAAAACGAATTTATCTTTAAACTAGATCTATTAGTGTGAAGAAATTTTAGGGGTATTCTGGAAGATCAAATTTTGTGGGGTTAAAAAGAGATATAGTGGGGGTAAAAAAAACCAACAATAAAATCCATCATCTCTGACTAAAGGAATGCCATAAGCCCAAACAAAACAAAACAATACAAAAAAGAACATAAAGCCTAAGGCAAGAATAAAAACAAGTACAAGCTCAAAGTAGAAAATAATCAAAATATACAAAATAAGTCTGGACTTGGCTTGGCTTTCACTTAGACTTGAGGGGATGTTAGAATAAGTCCGAGATTGGACAAAATAAAGAGTTTGGGAGAAACCCAAGTCCAACATTGATTAGAGATATGTTCTCATAAAAACATATAATGAGGAGGCAATTCTCACCTTACAAGTTGATTTTGTGGGGTTGAGTTAGTCTCAAACCACAATCGGAGATGGCATCAGAATCTATCCTAGATCCTTTGGGCCACCACCATTATTATCCACGCACCAAGCCTAAGGCGTGAGGGGGCGTATTGGGATTTGGGAGAAACCCAAGTCCCACATTGACTAGAGATATGGTCTCATAAGAGCGTATAATGAGGAGGCAATCCTCGCATTATAAGCCGGTTTTGTGGGGTTGAGTTAAGCTCAAACCACATTCTAAGATGGAGGAAACTTGAGTCTAATTTTTTTTAATAGGTAAATGTTAGTGGGGGTGGGGGAATGTTAGTTTCCGGTGTTTGAACCCGAAACTTTTTTTTTGCAACTCCTTCATGTCCCTAAACTCGCCAATTGAATCTAAATTGTTTAGACTTTCGGGAAAGTAAAGTAAGTCTTGCAGTTATAATATACAAATCAATTCACTCCCTCAAATAGGCCCAACTCAAAATGATAATACACGCAAACACGCGTAAAAACTAATAGAATAGCTTAGCTTTTGTTATGGAAAGACTTTTTGCCATATACACCCCCTTTTTTAACATCTATTCACACCCCTTGCAGGCCCAATATCAAAAGGGCCCAATCCAAACATCAAGGGCTCAGATCAAACCACCAGATCGGACGGTCCTGATTCATTGGAATCAACCCCACCCCACTCTATAAATACAACATTCATTGCCTCATTAATGGTAAGCATTCTCACATTTATTACTTTGCTAAGACTACTCCACTGACTTTAGCATCGGAGTGACTTTGCAGGTACAACACCAGCAGGATTGGATACGGTCATTGACTAAGGACATCAACCACTAACTACCTCGGACCACCCTTTAAGGTGGGAAGTACTGTGCAGAACATTGGCGACCACAGTGGGAGGTCTCAAACCAAGATCTTTTTCCCTCACCTTGATCAATGACGACTCGAAATCTTCGTTCGAAGGCAAACAGCCTCGCGGCGGGTATCCCCCCCGAGCCGAATCTGAGACCGGTCATCCCTCACTTGGCCGAACCTCAGCCAACCCCAGAAGGATTCGTACAAGACCTTCCAGACTCCATTCAAGCACAAGTTCAAAATCAAATTCCCAACTTCGTTTTGGTCACCGGAAGCTCCGCAAGGAACCATGTACCTCCTCAAAATCCACTTTCTGTCCAGGCCGATGCTATCCAACAGCTCGTCCTACTACTGAACCGACATGAAGCGGCAAACCAAGAGAGGAGTTACCGATTTACGGATCTTGAAGGACAAGTGGCGGAGCTTCGGGCCCGGAATATTCCGGATCAGGTCTCACCCGACCCGGATTCCCCTGAAAGAATAAATCCAGCTCGAAAGCGCCACCGATCTCCACCCAGAAGACGACATTACCATCGCTCTCCTCCTCATCAGCTCGGAAGGAATGTTTCCCGTTCGCCTCCAACCGGAGTGTACGTCGGAAGGGAAGACGCTGATTATTCACCCCCAAGTTCATTCTTCTCTGGCATCCTCTTCTCCTATGCAACAGGCTCAAACAACCAAGCTCAAAGGCCCTTTTACGGAAAAGATCGACCGCTACCCGGTGCCCAGATATCTCGAAAAACCACCAGAAGGCTTGAAGACCTATGACGGGACAGGCGACTCGGACAGACATTTAAGTTATTTTGACACAGTAATGCAGTATCGGAACGTTCCCGTAGAAATGAAATGCCGAATTTTCCCCCTAACATTTGAAAAAATAGCCTCAGAATGGTTTGAGACCCTCAAATCAAACACAATCTCCTCCTGGAACCAGCTGGCCAAATTATTCTCAGCTAATTTTTCCCATTCCAAAAGCAAACTAAAAAATAAAAATGTCTTAGCGTCCATCATCCAAGAGAACTCCGAATCTTTAAGACAATATATAGAAAGATTTAACAAGGAAGCAGTTCAAGTTCGGAACCTCGATGATGCCTTCTGAGTTTACTTCATGGGGATGGGGCTGCGCCCCGGAAGCCCGTTCAAAAAACACATAAACACATGGGAGCCAGAGAACCTCCAAGATTTCCTCTAGTTATCCCAATGCTTTATCAATGAAAAAAAAAGCGCCATGGTCGGTAAAAAACCACCAATGACCGAACCGTCTAAACCCCAAAATGAAAGAGATCAAAAGAACGACGGCCGAGGCAACAGGGACCCCCGACCTCGGAACCGTCATCAATTTTATACCGAGCTCAATGTCACTCAGGCTCAAATTTTAGGTGAATGCTGGAACACGGAGTTTAGAGACGAAAAATTCCCAAAATCACTCGCCCACAGACCGGGCCAACGTTCTAATAAATACTGCCGATATCATCGGAGTAACGGTCACGACACCAACCATTGCAACGCCTTGAAAGATGACATTGAGGATATGATTAAAAGGGGAAAACTAGCCAGCTATGTAAACAAACCAGGGCGTCAAGCTGGCGAGACTAAAGATGAACGGGAACAGGAACACATAGCAAGGGAAAAACAAAGCCGAATCCGACGACGATGAACTTGATTCGAGGAAATCAAAAGGACGGTCCGTAATGATGATGATCACAGGAGGTTTTGCCCACGGAGAATCCGGGAAAACAATGAAACGAAAATGGAAAGAGTTACTCAATATAGCCTCCACGTCAGTCGCACAAACACCTTCAAACCGACCTCCTTTGTCTTTTAGAGATGAAGACCTTCTAGATGGGAAGCCCAACAAACACGTACCACTCCTTGTCACGGCGGTAATCGCCAATAAGGAGATTAGAAGGATTTTGGTCGATCAGGGAAGTTCTTCAGACATCATCTTCCTCGACCTCGTGGAAAGAATGAGAATCGATAAAGAAGACATCGCTCCTTACCGAGGATCCGCACTATCAGGATTCAATGGATCTCGGACTAAACCTCTTGGACACCTGGAACTGATGGTTTCCTACGGTGAAGAACCCTTGGTAAGGATCATCAAAACAAAGTTCCTCATCCTGCCGTGTGAATCAATCTACAACTGTATCATTGGAAGACTGACTTTGGGAAGGCTCGGAGCAGTAACCTCCACCACTCACTTAAAAACGAAATTCCACTCCCTCTGCAACAAGGTGATCACCTTAAACTCGGATCTTGAATCCGCCTCAAGATGTTTCTTCCTGTGGACAAAAGCAGGAAAAAAAAGGCTCAAGATAAGGAAGGGGTTCCACCTGAGATAACCAAAAAAGAAGAAGTTACAGGAAGATCCGCCGAAGTCAACTTAACTGATTTGGATGCAAGATACGACCCAGACAGCTCAGAAGAGGCAGATGATGATGAGTTGGCCAAAGAACTCAAAAAGCAAATGAGAAGACCCGAGCCTGATAAGGAATCCATCGAAGTATAGCTCGGAGACGACCCTACTAGAACAGTGAAAATTGGAGCGAACCTATCCGAAGAGGTAAAAATCAAACTCACTCAGTGTTTAAAAGATCATGCTGATCTTTTTGCTTGGTCGGCAAACGACATGCCCGGAATCCCGCCAGAAGTCGCATGTCACTAGCTCGCCGTTAATCCGGAAGCAAAATGGGTCTCCCAAAGAAGACGAGCGCAGAGTGGAGAGAAGGCCATGGCCGCCGCAAAAACTGTTGAAGATTTGATCAAAGCGAACTTCATAACAGAGGTCAAATACACGACTTGGTTATCAAACCCAGTATTAGTTAAAAAGAGCAACGGTAAATGGCGTATGTGCATCGATTATACTGACCTAAACAAAGCCTGTCCGAAAGACGCCTTTCCTGTCCCAAGTATTGATCGCCTCGTCGATAATGCCTCGGGTTTTCGCCTACTTTCTTTTATGGACGCATATTCCGGTTACAATCAGATCGCCATGTTTCCCCCCGATCAAGAAAAAACTGCATTTATGAAGGACCAAGGTATCTTCGTCTACCGAGTTATGCCCTTCGGTTTAAAAAACGCCGGCGCCACTTATCAGAGAATAATGAACAAAGTATTCCAAAGACAGATAGGCAAGACCGTTGAAGTCTATCTTGACGACATGATTGCAAAAAGTGAACAGGAAAACACCCACGTAAAAGACCTTCGAGAAATTTTCGCAGAAATCAGGAAAAATAGCATGAGACTAAATCCTGAAAATGCACTTTTGGTGTCCGAGCTGGAAAGTTCCTCGGTTTCTACTTAACAGAGAGGGGAATTGAAGCAAACCCTGACAAATATCGATCCGTGACTGAAATGCGAACTCCGACTTCCAAAAAAGAGGTCCAAAAACTCAACGGTATGATCGCCGCTTTATCCCGATTCCTATCAAATGCGGCATTTAAATCTCTCCCATTATTCAAACTTTTGAAAAAAGAAAAGGAGGAGGGTGAAGGAGAATTCAACTGGACAAACGAGCAAGACGAAGCCTTGCAACAACTTAAAAAAGAGCTTTCAGTTGCCCATCCTAACTCGCCCATACGAGGGAGAAACTCTATACTTATACCTATCAATCTCGGAGGAAGCTTTAGGCGCCGTACTCATTCGGGAAACACAGACTGATAGGCCGCAAGTGCACGGTTCTATCGCGTAATAAAAAGTATCGATCCACAGGGAGTATTTTGCGATTACTAATCTAATTTTTTGATGTTGATTAGCTGAAAGGAATGATTTTTATAAAAAGAGTATTTTTGTTTTGTAAAATTCAGAATAAAAGACGCCTTGGGATCATGGTTAGATCACAATGATGGAAATAAACAACCCTTTAACTATTCTCTATCTTATTTTGAAATTGTTTTAAGGACAAGGTATTCTTTTGGTGTAATTCAAGCTTCCTTTCGGAATGCAAGAACGTGTCTCGAAACAATGATCAAACCTATTCTCATGGTTGATCATCGCAGAGACCCATTAAGCACAACCTTATTGTCCCAAAGTTAGCAATGCTATTCTCATGCTTTGCTTTGCCTTGTCTAATCCCATTTGTTCCAATATCAAACTTCACCTCTCGGTACTTCGTTTGATATTTGTTTTATAAAATTTAGTTTGATGGAATTAGATTAAAATCAAGTTTTAAATAAGATAGAGTTTAGTCTTGGATTTGTTTAGGGATCCATCATTGGATTGTGTCCCACAATCCCAATACTAAAGAAGTCTACTCACTCATGATCATAGTAGACAAGGGGGTAGAAGAGAATGACATAAAGATAAATGACATAGAATTAAAATGGCAAAATGTAAATGACAAGAAAAGAAGCAAAGTACTGAATGTAAAAGAACTGAAATATAAAAGAACTGAAATATAAAAGTGCTAGAAGATAAATGGCAGGAAAAAAAAAGAACAAGAAAGTAAAGGAAAGCAAGTAAACAAGAACTAAAATGAGAGCAAAAACTTAGATAACTTTGAGTGTAATTTTCAGGTATGCAAAGGTACCATTACAGCTGAAATGAGGTCCTATTTATAGCCTAGGATCAGTAGACAAAGGATTAAATTCGAATTACAAGCCATAATGAAAGAAGAAGAAGAGTTTTGTAACATTTTGAACTTAAGACAAAGGCGCACGGACCGTGCTGCTGGGGCGCACGGACCGTGCGCTACGTGTAATCTTCAAAACAGCTTTTCTGGAACAGGGCGCACGGACCGTGCTGCTGGTGCGCACGGACCGTGTGTGGTCTTTAAACTTTCCATCTTCTGAAACGTACAGGACGCACGGACCATGCTTGTGGTGCGCACGGACCGTGCGTGTCTTGAGTCTTTTTAGCTGCTTTCTGTAACAGTGAGCACGGACCGTGCGTGTAGTAGGCACGGACCGTGCGTGAATACTTAATTCTTGGCTTCATTTGCTTGATTTTGCTCCTAGGTCCTTGAACTTTTATTCTTTGCCTTTAATCACTTGAATTTCTTCCATTCCTTCATTATTTGATCGTGAAAATAGAAACCAACATTTTGTAGTAAAATAGCTCCAAAGTGAAACTAAAATTCTACAATTTTTATTTAATTCAAATGCTAAAAACATAGTAAAATAAGACTTATCACAGACCGGTCAAAACACTACAAGAATAAGTGGATTTACTGGCCAAGCCTTTCCGGCGGATTTTAGAGGTTTCCGGCGGATTTAGTCCCACGAAAATTTTCCGGCGGATTCTATCGAATTTCCGACGGATTTTTATTCCCCGGTAACTTTTCGGCGGATTTATACTAATTTCCGGCGGATTTATTCACAAAAAAAAATTATTTAAAAAAATCCGCCGGTACCGTCATTTTCGGCGGATTTACGAAAAAAAGCGGGAAAATTAAATTTCTAAATCCGCCGGAAATTACATAGGATCCGCCGGAAACCCCATGACCAATGGAACCCGCCGGAAAGTCGTATTTGCGGGGGATCCGGATCCACCGGAAATCTCAAATCCGCCAGTAATTCGTATTTGCGGCGGATTTTAACTTTTTGACCAAAATCCGTCGGAAAACCACTAAATCCGCCGGAAATACCACTAAATCCGCCGGAAATTCCATGATCAATTGGATCCGCCGGAAATGCGTATTTGCGGGGGATCCGGATCCGCCGGAAATCCCAAATCCGCCGGTAATACGTATTTGCGGCGGATTTTAACTTTTTGACCAAATTCGGCCGGAAAACTACTAAATCCGCCGGAAATACCACTAAATCCGCCGGAAATTCTTCTACCAATAGGATCCGCCGGAAATCCGCTTTTGTGGGGGATCCTAATCCGCCGGAAATACCACGAAATCCGCCGGAAATACCACGACCAATAGAATCTGCCGGAAACCCGAATTTTTGTGGGATCAAAATCCGCCGGAAAGGACAAAATCCGCCGGTAATACATTTTTCGGCGAATTTCAAATTTCTATATATATTCACATCTTCACTTCACAACTTTTTCACATCTTCACTTCACAACTTCTTCACTTCTTCAAATCCGAAATTTCTCTCTACAAAATCTATTGCTCTCTAACACATTTCTTCAATATAAGGTATCTTTATAACATGATGATTTAATAGTTTTAGTTTATGTATTGTTTAGTTACTAACTGTGGTGTTGTTTGTTTAGGAGTTGTTTGGGTTTGGTTCGTTGTCTGTTTTGTTCGAAGGAGGGTGGGATTAATATCAAACCGGAGTCTTCTCTTCATTATTGATTTTGAATCGTATTTTAAATTTATTATTTTAATTTAATTATTAATTGTTATTTTACAATCAAAATAAAGTTTCATAATATTTTTAATTTCATGTAAATATTTTTATTAATCAATTTTATTATTAAAAATATATTATTAAATATACTATATTTAATTTATTAATAAAGTCGTATATTTAATATTTTTAATAATAATTTTAAAAAAAATATATTATATTAAATCAATAATATTTATTTATTAAATAGATTTCCGGTTTTTTTTTAAAAATAATTCTAAATATTTCTGGCGGATTTAAATATATTTCCACCGAATTTTTTATTTTTTTAAAAAAAAGTTAATTTCCGGCAGATTTATTTATTTTTCCGGCGGATTTTTTTAAAAAAATTTTTTTTATATCCAGCGGATTTATTTAATTTTCCGGCGGATTTCTTTATTTTTTGAATAAAAAAAATTTAATTTCCGTCGGATTTTTTGAATTTCCGGCGGATTTTTTCATTTTTTAAAAAATAAAATAAAATTTTCTGGCCGATTTTGAGGACTTTCCGGTGGATTTTTTTGAATTTCGTTTTTTTGACTTTGGTATTTCCGGCGGATTATCCCTCGGAAATCTCCGACGGATTTTCTGAGGGCTAAAATCCGCCGGAATATCTGCCGGAAACTGTTTGCTACCACGGTTTTACCGGCGAATTTAATCCGCCGGAAAGTCCAAATTTCCGGCGGATTTTGGTCGCCGGAAAAACCAATTTTTCTTGTAGTGAAGTCCCATTTACTTTGTAAGCAAAGCTCTCCAGGGACCCGAATGCAGGTATCAGCAAATAGAAAAAATCGCCCTCGCCTTAGTCGTCGCAGCTCGACGCCTCCGACCATATTTTGTGGCACACTAGATAGTCGTACGCACCAGCTATCCAATAAGGCAGATTCTACACCGACCCTACCTTGCCGGAAGAATGATTAAATGGACAGTAGAGCTCTCCGAGTTTGGAATCAAGTACGAATCTCGTACGACAATGAAGGCCCAAGTTCTAGCAGATTTAGTAGCAGAAATGATTCCCGCTGATCCTATTAACGACATCTGGAATTTACACGTTGATGGGTCTTCCAACCCCAAAGGAAGCGGCGCGGGTTTAATGTTGGAAAGCCCAGATAAAGTGATCATTGAAGTCTCCCTTACCTTCGCTTTCCAAACAACTAATAATCAAGCAGAATACGAGGCTTGCATCGCAGGTCTACGATTGGCAATTGACCTACGAGTCACTTAGGTCAATCTCTACACAGATTCACTCTTGGTCGTTTCACAAATAAACAATCAATTTGAGATCAAGGATCTGACCCTGCAGAAATACCAACTTCGAATACAAGAGTTACTCGCACAATTCAAAACAGCCGAGGTAAAGCATGTCCCTAGATCCGAGAATCAGAGGGCAGATATCCTATCAAAACTCGCCAGCACGAAGGTCCCCGGTAATCACCAGACGATCATCCAAGAATTACTCAGAAGACCTAGTATCTCTCTTGATCCGACTTGTATTTCTACAATTTGTTCCATTGAGGAGAGCCAAAGTTGGATCACTCCAATATTGGAGTACATCAAAACAGGAATCGAGCCTCTAGACTCGGCTGAAGCGAAAATCATCAGAAGAAAAGCCTCGGCCTTCTCAGTCATAGATAATACGTTATACAGAAGGAGCCTCTCCTCACCATTATTAAAATGCATCGAAGGGGAGCAAGTGCATTCCGTCCTAGCCGAAATTCATGAAGGAATATGTGGACAACATCTTGGCGCTCGTTCCCTAGCTCGAAAGGCCCTACGCACATGATATTATTGGCCGACCATGGAAGGCGATGCTAATAACTACGTAAAGAAGTGCAAAAAATGCCAGATCCACGCCAATGTTTACGTCGCCCCACCAATCGAACTCCGAAGTCTATCCTCGACATGGCCCTTTGCACAATGGGGAATACATCTCCTAGGTCCATTCTCAACTGCTCCAGGACAAAACAAATTTCTCATAGTGGCAGTTGATTATTTTACCAAATGGATTGAAGCAGAGCCCTTAGCCACCATCACTGCAAGGAACTGCCTGAGATTTTTCAAAAAGAACATCATGAGTAGATTCGGGATCCCCGAAATAGTTATTACTGATAATGGAACTCAGTTCGCCGACAAAGGTTTCAGGAAAATGATGTCCAATTTTAAAATCAAGCATCATTTCACGTCAGTAGAACACCTACAAACCAACGGTCAAGTAGAAGCAGTCAACAAGATACTCCTTAATGGTTTGAGAAAATGACTGGATGACGCCAAAGGAAATTGGGTAGAAGAACTCCCATATGTTCTCTGGGCTTACAGGACCACCCCTCAAAGCTCTACGGGAGAAACGCCGTTCCGGCTCTCCTATGGCAGCGAGGCGGTCATCCCAGTGGAAGTCGGCGAGTTAAGTTGGAGAGCAGCGAATACCAAAACTCCTACGGAAAACTACCAAGCTTTGAAAGAAGACATCGATCTCATCGACGAAGTTCGAGGACAAGCCACACTTCGAGAAACCATCATCAAACAAAGTGTTGCGACCCGATACAATGCCAAGGTCGTCCCCAGAGATTTTGAATCCGGCGACTTAGTCCTTCGAAGAGCCAACGTGGGTTTGAAAAAAGCTTCACAAGGAAATTTAGCGCCCAATTGGGAAGGACCTTACCGTGTTAAAAGTAAGACCGGTACGGGGGCTTTCAATTTGGAAACACTTGGCAGAAAGGAGATCCTCCGAACTTGGAATGCCACAAAGTTAAAGAGCTATTACATTTAAGGACACGATTGTTTTGCGTTTGCCAGTTTTGTGTAACGATAGTTCCTACCACTATAAATCTACGAACTCCTTCAGAATAACTTCTTGGACCGATCTCATAAGATCTCCATACGTGGCCAAAAGCAGTCACAACCCTTAGGGGCGAGTTCAATCCAGGCCGAGTCCTGGTAAACTGCCCAAAAGGTTCGAAAGGTCCGTTAATGATTTTTCCTTAAATCGATCATTGGCCTTAGTAGCCAAGAACCCTAATGGACGAGTTAAATCTGGGCCGAGTCTTGGTAAACTGTCCTTAGGCCCGATCTTACGAGATCTCCATACGTGGCCAAAGCAGTCACAACCCTTAGGGGCGAGTTCAATCCGGGCCGAGTCCTGGTAAACTGCCCAAAAGGTTCGAAAGGTCCGTTAAGGATTTTTCCTTAAATCGATCATTGGCCTTAGTAGCCAAGAACCCTAATGGACGAGTTAAATCTGGGCCGAGTCCTGGTAAACTGTCCTTAGGCCCGATCTTATGAGAGTTCTCAACAGGTCTTCTCTAATCGTTTGAGAGCTCCTCTCAAACCTTTTTAATACCTACGTTCCACACTTATCTTTTTTGATCTTATCAAAAACTATAAGGTACGAACTAAATCTCGGAAGTACCTACATTCCACACTTATCTTTTTTGATCTTATCAAAAACTATAAGGTACGAACTAAATCTCGGAAGTACCTACGTTCCACACTTATCTTTTTTTGATCTTATCAAAAATTATAAGGTCAAGACTATGAAAATTGACAATTACGGTGACGAAAAGATAAGCCATTCAAGGAATCAAGTTTACATAAACAAAATTAAATTCATTACAACCATCTCGGATACGGCCGAGGCCTCAAGTTTTATAAACAAAAACTAAAAACTAATACGACTTGACGAAGTTCCGAGCTTATGCATGATTCTCTGTATAAACCCGAAATTCTTACAAAACTAGATCTGGAAATAAATCAGGCAGACTTGGGGTGAACCACGGTCTTCACATTGGTCTTGATGTCGACTTTCAAAATCTGATCACCCTCAATCTCATGATCCACGTTCAAGACGGTCTTGTCAAGGGTAAGGGAAGGATACACAAGCGCGATCTGACTGAGAGCGAGATCAAGACCACCCTCCGCCATTTCCAGAGCAAGATCAGTTGCTGTCTGCGCTTCCTTCTTGGACTTCGCCAGTTCAGCACAGACTTGGGCGAGCTCTTTCTCCAAAGCCGCGTGACGTTCTTCCTGGTTTGAACTAGTCTCGGTTTTGTTCTCCTCAAATTTCTTCAAAGACTTTATCAGCTCTTTAATCCGACCCTCCATCTTTCGTATTGTTTCCTCATCCTTCTTTTTCTCATCTTCAAGCTCTCTGATCCGATCGTTCAGCTGCTTAATGCGAGCGCTATCATCCTCGATTTGCATCTTGGCAGAATTATGGGACTTTTCAAGATCGTCAGCATAAGCCTTCAGCGTCTTCAAGTCACTAAGAGTATTGCCAAGGACTTTGTTCTTTTCAGTCAACTCTCTCAGGGCATTAAACAGCTTAGCACGCTCGGTAGTTACCAACTCTATAACGAGCAAAGATGAGCAAAAAATGAAGTCAAAAACATAGGTAACAATATAACAAACGAGCTATTAGAAGAACGACCTTACCTTCGTGACGACGTTCCAATTCCGCCTTCTGCAACTTGGTAACATCAGCCAAATGAACAAAAAGCTTCGCAGCCGCACTAACAGGATCGGTTAAGTATTCCTCCATGTTTTTCTCCATAAAAGTCGCATCCACAGGAACAGGGGTAACTTTCTTAGAAGATTTATGCTTCTTGGAAGACTTAGAATCGCCTTGCATCACCCCTTTCTTCTTTTTTTCCTCGACTTGCAGGGCTACTTTTGGCTGCTTAATAGAGGTTCCCTCATCAACTGGTTTTCTCTTGCGAAATTGAAGATCGGCCCCAGGATCCTCCAGGTTTTCCTCATGGACGGTCCTGATGGGGAAACTTGAATGCCAGTACTAAGGTCGAGAACATTTTGCGGAACCCCTTGATTTGCAGACTCGCCTTCCACAACACCCATGTTCTGCAATGCCAATCTTTTCATCATAGCAATCCTATTCCCTGCCATAGTATCTAAAAAACAAAGAGCAACAGGACGAGTCAATATACTTAAACAAAAGATAAAGTGAAGAAACACAAATCATATATTAAAATATTCAAAGACGACCCTACCTAGAACCCTCAAAACCTTTGTTTTGGTGGCACACTTAACCATACGATCGGCAGGAATACCTCGGTATTTATGTTTGGTATAAGGAACCTGGGCGGAGATAAACAACAGTATATCTCTAGTCAGAATGTCGGCACGACACAGGTGAGACACACCAATATAATAGGATCCTAGAGATCGGTTATAATGTCCAAGACCCCAGCCTATAGGAAACTTGGTAGACTCCAAGGTACGCCCATCCTGGCCGAACTTCCCCACATGGTCAATTGCTTCACCATTAACTGGCTCCACGAAATAGAAGAGCTCTTTCCATATCCCCTTCAGCGAATCTGAGTAAGCCCGGAAAATCTTAGCACCTCTTCTAGATCGAAGGCTCACATGCTCCGGAGCACTCCCTTCATCACCTTTTTCATAATTCCTGTTTACCTCGAACAAATGAAAGAACAGGTCGGCTGACACTGGACGATCAAGTGCGAGGCACATCAATTCGAACGCTCGGAGAAATGCCCAACCATTGGGATGAAGTTGTGATGGTGCCAAATCCAACCTCGCCAAGACAGTTTGTTGAAGGTTAGTAAAAGGAGGACAGATGTGCATATCCGACACCAGCACGTCATACATGACAAATTTCAACGACCCTGGCCATGTCGCAGCATGCTCATCCGATTTCATACCTTCAACATTCCAAAGTCGACCCCAAATGGATAATTTGTTTATAATAACACTCATATCCTCTCCAGCTTCATAAAGAGACTTGGTTTCAGTAACGGAAGATGCAACCCAGTTGAGAATACGAGGAACATTCACATCATAAGGCATAGGAAGATCGATTTTTCCAGGACCGGTACTGGAGTAACCATCAGTCAAAGCAATAGAATGATCACCATGATCGACATTTTCGTCCTTACCAACCTCATAATTCCTATCTTGCGGATAGTCCTGCCAATCCTCAGCTCCTTCGACGGATGTTTTGCCTTTATCAACCTCGGCCTCTGTGTGGCTTTCTTCCCCTGTCTCGGTAGACGACTCGGATTTTGACTCTGAACCTCCCACCTCCTGGGTATTTGACGACCCTTGTTCATCATCGGATTTAGTTTTTTCATAGGAATTCGACTCCACCATAACCACATCGGTCTGATTATCTTTCGCGCCGACAATAACCACGTCCTCAGAAGATTGTTTTCCACCATCAGGTTCGTTAGTAATATCCTTAGAGGAACGACGATTGACCTCAAGATCGTCCTCCGCCTGTTCGCTGTTTGGAGCAGAATCAGGATGGTCTCGGACTTCAGGAATAACGGGGGCGCCTTCAGAACGACGACCTTCAACACTCTCTCCTCCAGAAGCCATCACCTTTGCTAATCGCGGGGGCTGCTGCGAAATTTGCCTACGGGTTTGTTTGGTAACCGCCAGTTTAAAATACCTGCAGGAATGGGGGCATAGAGAGGTCAGGACTAACAACCTAACGGGTCCATGCCAAGTTTGAAACCCTACCTGACGACCCCCACCCTGGAACGACTAAACAAATTGGGGCTGAGTACAACTTAAAAAGAGACGGGGACGAGACTGACTTGAAAAATCAAAAAGAATAGCAAAACAGTTAAACAAAGATTAGAACTAACCTCGCCCAGAAGAAGAAGAAGCTTTCGCCGATGTTCTCTTGCGAAACTCAAGCACTTGAACCCACTGGAAAGGAGAAACTCTAGCCACTATCTCCCAAATCAACGAACTCAAGATCGGTATGCAGATCAAATTGAAAATCAGGAGTAAATGGAGGGAGTTGAACCCCTATTTATAATGGGCCTCATAAAGCTGGATTGGGCCTAAATCGAATCGACGCATCCCATCAATAGTCTTCAAAGCACGCGCACGCCTACCAGAGCGTCACCATCATTAGCCACCATTGGGAAACGTGTTCTGATAGGTGCAATAAATGCAATAGCGCGAAAAACGAAACGTCACCTTTAAAAATGTTACAACGGTCGAATCAATATTTGCAAAGCAGGCTCATCTTCGGTAAACCTTTCATCGGTGAGTCCCTTGTTCATCAAACATCGGACAGATAAGATCGTCTTCCTATCTCATAGCAACATCTGAAAAGTCACAGCTCGTTCGGACGTCGGCAAAAACTTCATCACTATCAGAAACCAAGCTCGACGTCGGCAAAAACTTCATCACTATCAGAAACCAAGCTCGACGTCGGTAAAAACTTCATTACTATCAGAAACCAAACTCAACATCGGTAAGAAAGAACACTTCGTATCTCATCAAGTCAAGATCGCCTCTAAAGACGACCAGACTTGGGGGGCAACTGTTATGGAAAGGCTTTTTGCCATATACACCCCCTTTTTTAACATCTATTCACACGCCTTGCAGGCCCAATATCAAAAGGGCCCAATCCAAACATCAAGGGCTCAGATCAAACCATCAGATCGGACGGTCCTGATTCATTGGAATCAACCCCACCCCACTCTATAAATACAACATTCATTGCCTCATTAATGGTAAGCATTCTCACATTTATTACTTTACTAAGACTACTCCATTGACTTTAGCATCGGAGTGACTTTGCAGGTACAACACCAACAGGATCAGATACGGTCATTGACTAAGGACATCAACCACTAACTACCTCAGACCACCCTTCAAGGTCGGAAGTACTGTGCAGAACAGCTTTCATATGAAATGCTTTTGACAGTCTCAAATGCATAACCAGATCGACGAGCATTTTACTAGCTTTCATCAATATTAATTAATTTTTTTTGTCCTCAATACAAATCGTTGAGGTGGGGGGATAGAAGGTATTGTGAGTTTGAAATTATTGAAAAAAAAAGGTACCGTGAGTTTGAATAGTGGTAGACCTGTGTAGTTGAGGGGTTCACTTGAATCCCGTGAAAAAAATTGTTCTATTTACTCACTATATAATTTTTTTTTAATCCCCTATAATTTTAAATTTCTATTAGTATTTCTAAATTTGCACTCAATTGCACCAAAGACACAATTTTAAACCATTGATCCGGATCTTGGATTCGCCACTGAATTTGAACACCGCTCCAAACATTCACATAATATAATACTTACGTGTGTTTTACCATCAGACTATATATGCTCTTGAGACTTCATTTTTTTATTAATGAAATAACTCAATCTTGTTTTTGTAAATAAATAAAAAAGACTAAATATTTGTTAAGATATGATTTTTTGCTAACACATTATATCCCAGCTGGTTCCTCTTTTTGTTGGTATCCTACCTTCTTATCCGCTACCTACAATATATTTCTGTCAAACTCTCTTACTTTCAAGTACCATGTCGGTGAAAAAAATAGATCCTCACGGCTGGACACAAGCTAGCTAGAAAAATATAGACAAACACGATTGAGCAGATCAAAAAAGTTGTGTGTTACTTCCACCTTCATCGAACAGACAAATTATGTAAGCAGTGCAGTGGTATCAGCAAAGATCTAAATAGACTATTAAAATCATTGTCCTAAATAGATTGCACCAAAGATCTCTTTGCATCGGGTTGTATCGATAATTTCAGCAATATGAAAGCCGACTTCGGAGTTCAAACCTAGGTGTCTTCATGTGATAGTGTATAGTGTTTATTTGTAATTTTGTCAAACCTAGAAAAAGATTGCGGCAAAGATCTATCATCCTCCTCCATTAAAGTGCGTGGTCCAAGAACTGTGAGTGTGACAATGAGTACGACACCCAAAAAATTGGTCCCGCGGAGACAATTCAACAAAAGAGTCTCGTATCATATATGGCCATGGAGTTCCCATCACTCAGGGTTTACTGCGGTTGTGTTTAAGTCAACAATGTAGCCGTCGGAGTTGAAACTAAAATTCATAAGCTTGAACTGAACCAGTTCCGTAATTAATTTCATACGTTATTGATTGTCTACTTCCAGAAGTGATGTTGAAACTTTGGCTAGCTAGCTGAACTCTTTCAAAGGGAATGATTCTCTTTTTAAACTTTTTACCAACAATATTCTTATTTTGGATCCTATATATACAAACAAAATTGCTTGCTACTTCCCATATATTTGGATCATTTGTATTAAAATCGTGTATCTATTATATAAATATAAAAAAAATAATAATAGAATCTTACCTAGTTAATGGTGAGTTAATAATGAAGTTGGCCCCTCAAATTCTAGAAAAATTTAGTTTATCCTCTGATATTAGCAATATTACTAATTAATCTCTGACATTTCTTAAAATTATTCAGTTTAGTCTTCAACTTTATTATGTTTGTTTTGTCTCTAACTTTTACAACTTAATATCAATTAGGTGAATGACTTCTTCAAATATAATAGACTAAGGCTTTGTTTGGTAAAAAATAGCGGATAACAGATAAACTAGCTTATAACAGATGGGTTTATAGCGGATAGCTGATAGCGGATTAAATTTAAAGTGTTTGGTAAAATTATCAATTGAACTAACTAGCTTATAAATATAAAACGACATAAATAGACATTTGTATTTAATGCTTGAAAATGAGAGAGAATATTGATTTAATAGAGAATAAATAAGTAATTTAACTAAAGTAGCAAAGGTTAAAATGAGAGAAAAATGAAACGCTATAAGCTATAAGCTCAAATGCTACTTCAAGTAGCGTTTTAAAAAACACTGTAAATTTATTGTGCCAAACACTTGCAAGATCTGCTATAAGTTATCTACTATAAGCTAGCGAATTTGACTTCCAAAACAAATCCTAAGCTGGAGTCTTCTGAAATTTGAGCTACCGACTGTTAACTCATTTAATGGTTTTGTTGAATTTCTGACACATTAAAGATTTTTTTTTTTAAATGCATATATACATGGTTGTGGACCACGACACATCACATTTTGTTTTGTCCTAGCACATGGGTTTAAGTGACAATTTCCCTCTTCTTTTTTTTTATGAGAAAGTGACAATTTTCCTGTGAGGTCCGTATTATAAATGAAAAAAATAAAATAAAATAATATATGACATTCATTCATCGATCTATATATATATGTTGACCGGCAAGGCAGAATGGGAGAGAGTATCCCACATTTTCAAAGTGTGCAAGTGATCACCATACATATACAATAAACATGGTGGATGAAGGTGGAGGCTCCCTCATAATCCAAGTGATTAAAGGTCGGTGGTTCGTAGTCTTCGCCTCCTTCCTAATCATGTCAGTCTCAGGAGCCACCTACATGTTCGGTCTTTACTCCGGCGACATAAAAAAATCTCTTGCCTATGACCAAACCACTCTCAACCTCCTTAGTTTCTTCAAAGACTTAGGTGGCAACCTCGGTGTCCTCTCCGGTCTAATCAATGAAGTTACTCCACCTTGGGTTGTCCTAGCCATGGGTTCCATTCTCAACTTTTTTGGCTACTTCATGATATGGCTAGCCGTCACTAAAAGGATTCCAAAACCACACGTGTGGCATATGTGTCTTTACATTGCCATAGGTGCTAACTCTCAGTCATTCGCCAACACTGGTTCACTTGTCACTTGTGTCAAGAACTTCCCCGAAACGCGCGGTGTGGTCTTGGGAATTCTTAAAGGCTATGTAGGATTAAGTGGGGCCATCATCACACAACTTTACTTCGCTTTTTATTATAATGATTCTAAAGCTTTGATTTTGCTCATTGCTTGGCTTCCTGCTGCTATTTCCTTTGCTTTTCTAAGAACCATTCGTTATATGAAGCCAGTTAAACAACCTAATGAGCTAAGTGTTTTCTATAGGTTTCTCTACACGTCACTTTGCCTTGCTGGGTTTCTATTGGTTATGATTATATTACAGAAAAGGGTGTCTTTTAAACAAAGTGAGTATATTGGAAGTGCTTCTATTGTGCTTATCTTGCTATTCCTACCTCTTGCTGTTGTTTTTGTTGAACAACACAAGATTAGACAGAAACATCTTTCATTTGTTGATCCCTTTTCGGTGAATATAGTAAATGAAGGGGTGAAAATAGTAACTGAAGGTGAGAAGAATGCAAAAGAGGTAAAGGAAATTAGATGGTGGCAAAATATTTTTAGTCCACCTGAAAGAGGTGAAGACTATACAATACTTCAAGCATTTTTCAGCATAGATATGATATTATTGTTCCTTGCTGGAACTTGTGGTGTTGGTGGGACTTTAACAGCAATTGATAATTTAGGTCAAATTGGAACTTCACTTGGATACCCAAAAGCAAGTATAAGCACATTTGTGTCACTAGTGAGTATTTGGAATTACCTAGGAAGAGTATTCTCTGGGTTTGTTTCAGAACATTTTTTAACCAAATACAAATTTCCTCGTACTCTAATGTTCACTATGACACTGTTCATATCCTGTGTCGGTCATCTTCTAATAGCCTTTGATGTTCCTAATGGTCTCTATGCAGCTTCAGTAATAATTGGTTTTTGTTTTGGAGCACAGTGGCCATTAGTTTTTGCAATAATTTCAGAGTTATTTGGACTGAAATATTATTCAACTTTGTACAACTTTGGTGGGGTAGCTAGTCCAATTGGGTTATATGTGCTTAATGTGAGAGTAACTGGCCATTTGTATGATAAAGAAGCTAAGAAGCAATTATTGGCAGCAACAGGTATTCCAAGAAGGGATGATCAGGAATTGAATTGTGTAGGGGCCAGTTGTTTTAGGTTGTCTTTCTTTATTATCACTGCAGCAAGTGTTTTTGGTGGTATTATTTCACTTATTCTGGTTGCTAGAACAATTAAGTTTTATAAAGGTGATATTTATAAGAGGTACAAAGAGCAAGATGAAGGAGAAGGAGCTACTATGACTGAGATGGCGGTGGTCCAAAATGGCGGCAAGAGAGAACAAGAAACCACCAAAGCTGGGATGTAAATTAGATGTGGGCTTTAAGCTTGGTGTTGATTGATAACTAAATCCTGCGACCAATGCTGGAAAGTGACTAGGAACAGAAATAAAATCTAGTGAATGATTTTTTTTCTTTGATAAGTTGGGGACGTCCATCTATCATTGTTGTTTTATAGTCATAAAAAAGTTATAGCATAATATTTTCATTATAGAAGAACACAGTTAATTTTTTTAGTTACTATATTATTGGTCTGCAATATCTATTGATTTTTTTGGTGATTAATTTATGATGGAGAACTTGGTTAATCACGTATACCTAGTTTTGTCAGTCTGTGTGATTCTTCCCCTCCCAATAAAATTTTTTTGTCACACCAAAGACTTAAACTTAAGACATTGGAGTGGGATTTAAACCCATTATTTAGATTTTCAATTTAGATATTGTATTTTAAAAAGAAAATACTCCAGTTTTGAATATAAAATTCTTAGTTAAGAGGTCTAACTATAAGTAAATTTGAATTAACTCACATTATTTATTGTCAGATCATTGATCATTCTATTGACAATTGCCAGAAAGTCCATGTTAAGGCAATCAATGATGTTCCTAATATGAACAACTCAGGAAGGTATAATTATGGATAGAAGAAAGTCGATAGATCAGTTTGTCCCAAAATGGAAGGAATTGTGATTGCTGAAAATCATATTCTCGCTCAAGATATTACAAGTGCTAATCTAATATTAAAAGAAATTACTTAGACCCCAAAGAAGCAAAATTTTCTCTGCAAACCTGCCAATAGTTTTGCAACTTGCAAGTTGTTCATATATTCAAAAGTCTAGATGATGCCACAATATGTGTTGGAGAAATTTCCAAAATATATATTTGGAAGATTGCAATTGGTTAAATAAATATATGGCATGACAAAGTTATTCATTTGTGGTTGGTTCAGCGGTCTTGATGTGAACTTACTCCTTGCGTGACTCCTGTTCGCTGGCATATTTTTTGGATAAAATAGGGTTTTGTTCAGTTAAATATTTTTACGGAAAAATAAAAACGAAAAGGGGCCGATGGGATTTGAACCCACGGCAGTTTGCGAATAGGCGGAAGTGTCAACCATCAAGTCAACTATTGCATTGCGTCCTATGTTGAACAGGAACTGTATATGACAGTTTCAGATTATCATTGAAGAGACTCCTTCAAGAGTTGTTTTCCTACACCAATTGACATGAGTTTCTCTATAAAATAGAGACACTTTTGTGACGAAAAGACAACACGAAATTCATATTTACATGAGCCAAAATTCAGCAAAAATTATATCTAAGTCATTTCTTCTTTTCTCTAGTGCACGAGAGTAATTGGGGAAACTTTATTCCGTAAACTACCATTGATCGATACGCTTGGTGTGGGTGTGCAGACCATGTCAAGGAACTCCATTGTATCCTGAAGGGGATTCGCTGGTCATCCTATTGCATCCAATCTAGAGTGATTGGTGGGGGGCGAATCAAATCTAAAGCTTAGTGTTTTACACGCCTTGGAGTCTTGTGCAATGATAAATTCATCTTCTCCTTGTTATTTATGTTACATGTTATTCACAATTAATGATTTTCTATGTTTGGTTGTTCTTCTTAGTTGCAGCATTATTCCTACCAACAAATTGTTCTAACAATCTTTAGGTTCGATTTTGCATTTGTGTTGAAATAATGACTGCAACATTGAAGGTTTTTCTACTTACAATTTGGGAGAGATGAACACTTATACATCACTGAAATCTATATATTTATGACCATGGTGAAAGGTACATAATCACTCTTTATGGAAATTATATGTTTAATGTTCTAAATTCATGGATGGACTAAAGAAAAAGTATTGTTTGTTTATTACTTGAAGTGTTCTGTTAAGAAATTCTTATATGCGTGATTTAGAATTTATATTAAAGTCTTGGAGTTTTGATAAGCATAAATATCTCTAGTTTATTGCATGAATTTAATGGAGTTTTTCATTTAAGTATCAAATATTTTAGATGTGATAAGGTTATATAATATGTGCATATTATGTGAAACATGATTAGACATAAATCCAAGACAAAGAGACAAGTTAAGAATTGGATTGAGAATTGAAAAATAAATTGTAAAGGGGCGTGAACTCGTGGTTGACAGAACCCAGAAGTTATTAGTTTCAATATAGCAGAGGTTAGGATGAAATAATGTGATGGTTTAGCGGTAAAAGATTGACCGTATAGTTGTACTTTCTTTTGGGTTTTAAATTGCGAACTTCAAATAATAAGTTGCGTTGGTTCAGAGCAGAACCTTGCTTGGATGCAATTTTCGAAACAATAACGGTAAGTCCAGTAGGCCACGCTTGGCTTTGATGATGGGCAATTATTACTAACTTATCTTATGATCCTTAATATGTTAGGTCATTGGTATGTCGTTGCTTTTATTATGACCTGCATGTTGTCAAGTTGTGTTATCATGTTGTGCTTATCTTGAATAATTAGGCTTCACATTTGATCTCATATTATACATGCATGATAACATGAAAGTAAATGTTAATTTCTTCATTAAATGTATAGTGAAATAATTTGGGTATGTTTGAAATTTCTGTAAGTTGACAAATGTTCATGGAAGAAAGTGATAGGAAATATTAATGATTTCGGTTCATTATTTATTTTCTATTGTGATTATTATTTTATTTTACCATGGAACATATATACATGAAATTGGAATTTGACACTTAGAATTTATGATACTTGTATTAGTTATGTGATATCTAATATGAAAATGTTTCCTTTTCATAAAATAGAAATAAATTCTAAAGTGTTTGATTTATTTTATGTCGAGTTATGACTCACATGTTTGGACCCGTTTTATGAAATTAAAGTTGATTATGATAAATTTTTATGATCATAGTTGTTGTTGCTTTATATATTTAATGCATTGAGTATATGGTTTATTGAATATATTCAAGTGGAGTAGAACTTCAAATTGAAGTGGTTATTAAATATTTAATAGCAAAGGAAGATGACATAAAGTTTGTGTATATGACACAATGAATGACAAAAGTGTCATGGTGATAGTTATTTTAAACTATCAAGAAAATCTAAAAGTCATAGCTATGTGATTCATTGAATATTCAAAGTTTATTAAAGTTGGAATAAATATTGCAATTCTTTGACGAAAGAATTGACAAGGATATGATGTCTTCGGATATAATGTTTAAGGTATCGAAGATGTCATTAGGGATGTGGTACAAGCCCATATCTAATTGATCACCAATGGTGGAAACTCAACTCACACTTGAGTAGTATAAAGTCTTGAGTTCAATGAGGAAAGTACACTATTAGAGTGATTGAAGTACTTGACAATAGATACATCTCAAAGGGTAAAAGTACTTGGACCATAAGAATAAATGTGGAAGGATGAGGTTTTCCTCTTAATGGACATATAGCATATATTTGCTGAGGTGCATAATTATGGGTGCATTTCTGATATAGTCTACCTATATGAGAATGAAGTGGGGCCGCTTCATAGAGTTCAAGGGCTTGACTCTTAAAATTCTCATGAAAAGGATAGCGGACACAAGGCCTAAACAAAAGTGTCATTTTTATAATTCGATCAATGGTACCGAGATTTCATGTGTGAGTTATGCACACTTGTTCTAATGAATAATTGGTTCAAAGCTTGTCTACCAATCTATTTAGGGATATAAGTGAAGACTTAACTTACTAAGTGATGGTTCAAATCGCAATATACCTTCATCTGAAAACATAAGATTTCCGGAATAATGGATTTAGATATATTTTGAAAATGGTGGGGGATTGTTGGAGAAATTTCCAAAATATATATTTGGAAGATTGCAATTGGTTAAATAAATATATGGCATGACAATGATATTCATTTGTGGTTGCTTCGGTGGTCTTGACGTGAACTTACTCCTTGCGTAACCCCGGTTCAAATCCCTGCGCTGGCATATTTTTTGGATAAAATAGGGTTTTGTTCAGTTAAATATTTTTACGGAAAAACAAAAACGAAAAGGGGCCGATGGGATTTGAACCCACGGCAGTTTGCGAATAGGCGGAAGTGTCAACCATCAAGTCAACTATTGCATTGCGTCCTATGTTGAACAGGAACTGTATATGACAGTTTCGGATTATCATTGAAGAGACTCCTTCAAGAGTTGTTTTCCTACACCAATTGACATGAGTTTCTCTATAAAATAGAGACACTTTTGTGACGAAAAGACAACACGAAATTCATATTTACATGAGCCAAAATTCAGCAAAAATTATATCTAAGTCATTTCTTCTTTTCTCTAGTGCACGAGAGTAATTGGGGAAACTTTATTCCGTAAACTACCATTGATCGATACGCTTGGTGTGGGTGTGCAGACCATGTCAAGGAACTCCATTGTATCCTGAAGGGGATTCGCTGGTCATCCTATTGCAACCAATCTAGAGTGATTGGTGGGGGTGAATCGAACCTAAAGCTTAGTGTTTTACACGTCTTGGAGTCTTGTGCAATAATAAATTCATCTTCTCCTTGTTATTTATGTTACATGTTATTCACAATTAATGATTTTCTATGTTTGGTTGTTCGTTCTTCTTAGTTGCCGCATTATTCCCACCAACAAATTGTTCTAACAATATGTGATGTTAAAGAACTTGGCCTGAGAGGCTGAGGGATAAGAAGATAGTTTTATTGTTATTGATTGATGATTGATTGACAAGCACAGAGTTTCACCAGCTTTGGATGCCTCGTCTCTAATCAATATTGAGGACAAATGATATATGGTGCATACTAATTCTACTAGTAATGTGTTTCTTCTCACCTTCTCCATGAGATAATTCTTTGTCTTAAAAGAGACGTGCTTATTCTTTTGAAAGAGATTTATGGTTCCTTGTCCTAAATTTAAGATAAACATGAAAAAGGATGTTAGAGGTGTTCATCTACCTCATTAATTTGATTCGTAGTTCATAAAATCTTCATTTTTATAAAAAATACTTGAAGAGAAAAAATTACATTTTTGGTCTTTTATCTTTTATTAAGATGTCAATTTGGTCATTTATCTTTCTTTTTTTCTCACTTTGGCTTTTTAGGTTTGAAATTTGTGTCAAAGTGGTACTTATGTATTGGAGATACATGTATATCTTTTAGCTTTTCTCTTCTTTCAGCAAGGGGTGCTTATGTATTGGAGATACATGTGTAGTTTTTTGTTGGGCAGAGGGGTGTAGTGTGCTTCAAGTTGTCAAGGTTTGTGTGGTGTTTTAGTGCGTGTTGGCTTTATAGGTGTGGTCGAAACATCTGAGGTAAGGACAACTCTTCGAATCTTGCAGAGGGTGTGCAAGTTACCAAGCTTTCAAAGGAGTAATTCTTGCTCGTTGATGTTGTGTCATAGAGGGTAGCTTTGCTGCATACTGAGTTAAATCTGTTTTGAGTCTTGGAAAGCGCTATGGCGTAGGGTGTTTTCCTGGTAGATCTGATTATCCTGGTAGCTCATTGATGTTGTGTCATAAAGGGTAGCTTGGAGTGATTATCTTTAGGTATTTTTGTAATTATACTGGTGTTCATTTTGTTGTATTGTACTTGTTGAGATTATCTTGGTGTAAGTCTAGGGGTCTACGTTTTTTGCCATAGGTGTTTTTTAATATACTTCTGGGTATATTGTAGTGGGAGTGGTTTGTTTGTTTGTGCTGGTGTTTCTTGGCTTCGGGTCGTGGGTGTTTTGTAGCTATTGTGGGTGTTACTTGGTTGTGTTGCTGTACCTTGGTTTTGACTATCTCTTCCTAGCCTTGTGTGTTGCTTGCAGTATGTTCTACTAATAAAATCGGCAAAATATCTTCCGGGGTCCCTTAACTTATTTATTTGTAACGAATAGGTCCCTTAACTTTTTTTGTAACACATAGGTCCCTTAACTTACTTATTTGTAACGAATAGGTCCCTTAACTTTTTTTTGTAACGCATAGGTCCCTTAACTTTATATTTTGTAACACATAGGTCTCTTAACTTTTAAAAACGTAACACCGTTGCTCCTTAAAATCTCTCCCTTAAATGAGTTAAAAGGGGTAATAGTGTTACGTTTTTAAAAGTTAAGGGACCTATGCATTACAAAAAAAAGTTAATGGACCTATTCGTTATAAATAAATAAGTTAAGGGACTTATTCGTTAGAAAACAAGTTAAAGGACCTATTTGTTACAAATAAATAAGTTAAGAGACCTGAAGAGATATTTTGCCAATAAAATCTCTTCAATTATTATAAAAAAGGACCACTTTGACACAAATTTGAAGTTTAAAGGACCAAAGTGTGAAAAAATATAAATGAGTAAACCGAAACATTAATCAAAGACAAATAACCAAACAATGCAATTTGGTCAAATAAGTATCTCAGTGGAGAACACGTGTCACCAAGATATATTTTATAGAGATTAATAAATTTTTAAAATGAGGATGGAGACAAGAGAGAAAGGAAGGAGGGAATGAAATATTTCTATAAGTGTGAGCATGATGGAAAAAACATTCAATTGGAACTTATTAAATAATTCATAAAGTTTATTTTCGTTAATGAAATTTTTCCTGAAGCGTTAAAGTTTATGGCAAAAGTAACGATAGACAATAAACTTTTGGAACTATTTAGGTTTTGTCATGTAAAAAATAATGGATATCGGATAAACTTGTTAATAGTGGATGAATTAATAACGAATAACTAGTGGTTGATAAGTTAACCAATTAAATTTAAAGTGTTTGATAATATTATTGGCTGAACTAACTTATAACTATAAAATTTCACAAATAAACATTTGTAATCGATGCTTAAAAATGAGAGAATATTCATTTAACGGCGCTTCATAAGAAATTTAATTAAAATATATATTAAGCTTATGCAAAACATATTATTCAAATAAATAAGCTTTTATGTATTATCCATAAGCTTGTCAAGGTAGTTTATGGAAAAATAACTTATGGAGATATAATTTTTATTATTGAGAATTTGTGAATCAACATAAAAACTTATTAATCTCCATTAGTTATTTTTAATAAGCTCAAAAATAAACTCATCCAAACGGGCCCATATGTAACTAAGCTTTGTTTAATTGCTGGTTTTTCTTTTTTTTTCCCTTTTATTTTATCTACTTGTACCCAAAAAAAGGAGTAAATTGAAACACATAACAAACTTAAGGGACCGCGTCAAACAAACAAAAATTCAAATAAGTGTCACATATGCAAAGCAGGAACTACATTAAACAGAAAACGTAAAAAGGCCAATGTGGTTTTAATTTAGAATAAATATCCAAATTGGTTCTAAAAAATAAAAAAAATACTAATTTAGGCTCTGAAAAATTAAAGTATGTATCAAAAATAAAAAAGTGTCATTAAAATATTATCAAAAATACTAATTTAATCCACATTTAAGATTGTTGAAAACCAAACTCATATTTTTATTTTTTTTGGTAAAAGAAACTCATATTTTTATTTCTCATATACTAATTGATTTCCATATTTATTTTTGTTACAAGATTTCCATATTTTTTGTTAGAAACTAATATAGATTCACTATTTAATTTTTTAATTTAAAAAGTCAAAGGAGCCTTGTGGAGAAAAAAAACGAAATCGAAAATTAAATTAAGTGACGGGCCGGGGAGTAATTTCATTTCTTGATCTCCCCGGTCTTCGCACTCACACACTCCCTCTGCATGCAATTTGCTTTGGTCTCACTCCGCATTTTCGCCGGAAATGACTATGAAGGGCAAGGGAAAAGGTAAGCAGATCGCCGGAAAAGCTACCGCCGATAAGGGCAAGCGCCGCTACGACGATGATAAGACAGGCGGTGGCCGAAAGAGGAAGAACCCTGGAGTTATACAGTTCTTCGAAGACGAAGCCGATGATTTTGACGATAGTGACGACAGCGAGGACAGTGATTTCAGCGATGGTACCGATTCAGAATTCCTTCTCGTTTTTTTCTCTTTATCTTCCTTTTTCCCCCCATTTTGTTGTTCTCACGAGAAATGCTAGGGTTTCAGCCACATTTTAGCGTTTCTTTCAATTTTCTGTGTCATTTCTTGATCGACATGTTTTTACTCCGTTTGGTGGCTACATTTTTAGAAACCCTTAGGTTTCTTCCGATTTTATGGCTTTCTGTGTTCATTTTTTTATAGCTTTAGTTTCCAGTAGTATCATGCACAACCTTAGCTTTTCTGAAACATTGGTGGACAGATTCTTTTGAAGATGAGTTTGAAACGTTGTCAACAATGAGGAACGAGTCCTCAAAGGGCCAGAGCAGCCTTCCATTTATGCCAAAAGTGGAACTGGTGGATGAAGAAGAATATGATAGAATGATGGAGGAACGCTTTAAGGATGGTTCTAGGTTTTTCCCCTTTGCTGGAGATGACTTTGATGACAAACCAATGGAGCCAAATTCTTTCCATCCTGCTGCTAGGGAACCAACCCCAACAATCTGGAAAGTCAAATGCACTGTAAGCAACCTGAAACATGGCTTTAGTAATCTTTAAGTGGTTCTATGTTTCATCTTTTACTAAGATCTGTCTGCTGCAGGTTGGGCGCGAGAGGCTTTCGGCTGTCTGTCTGATGCAGAAGTTTGTTCACCTGAAAACACTGGGGACTAACTTGAAAATAATATCTGCCTTTGCTGTGGATCATGTGAAAGGTTTTTTATACATTGAAGCTGAAAGACAGTGTGAGATAAACGAGGTAGCTTTAGTACTGGGAATTTTGATTGGTTTATTGAGATAGAGTACTGGTGAAATGTTTCTACAACTGGCTAGATCTATTTTCATTTGCCACCAACGTTTAATTTCAGGCTTGTCAAGGGATCTCTGGTATCTATGTTACCCGGGTGCAACCTGTTCCAAAAAGCGAGGTTTTTCATCTGTTCTCTTTTAGAAGTAGAAACCCTGAAATTTCTGTGGGTATGTGGGCGCGTGTAAAAAGTGGTAACTACAAGGGCGACTTAGGACAGGTACTGCATGAGTAACAATGATGAGTTTTCATTTGCTATTCAACTCTGCGAAATGCTTATTTCTTTTATATTTTTTGTATTTTCCAGGTCATGGCTGTGAATGATACACGCACAAAAGTTACAGTGAAGCTTATTCCTAGAATTGATCTACAAGCTCTGGCTGCCAAATTTGTAATCTACATTCACCTGATTTTTTCCGCCTCTTCCTTTTATGATGCCTGGTTTCCTGTAAAATTGCTATCTTATATCCACGTGTCATGTGATAAAGGCATAGTGCTTTGGATTTTGGGCAAATGGATACCACAGAACTAAAGAGGATCTACTTTTTTAGTCCCCAATCATGGAAAACCGACAGTCGACTAGTTCAATCTAATAAAACCCGGGAAAGAATGTGAATTTATAATGTAATCCTAACTGAGTCACCATAAAATTAAAATAGACTTGTATTATTGGTTGTGTTTCAGATTGAAGAGTGTAATTGTACTTCTCTTAGAGTGAGCTAATTCCTCATTCTCCTGTCCTGGCTGCTATCTGACTTCATTGTTCTTACCCTATGGCTGTGTACGCACAGACAAAACAGTCATTGATATATTTTTTCACTTATTGTTGCAGGGTGGAGGATATAGTCGCCAAAAAATTGCTGCATCAGCACCAAGATTAATCAGCTCAAGTGAACTTGAGTAATATTGCATATTCTCTTATGCCCTTCTTATTTGCTGGATAGTTTGTCTGATGGAATTGTTTTTCAATGATTCTGCAGGGAATTCAGACCTCTGATCCAAATCAAACGCGATCGGGATACTGGCAAGGTTTTTGAGGTTCTAGATGGCATGATGCTCAAGGATGGATATGTATACAAAAAAGTATCTCCAGATTCATTAAGTTTATGGGGTGTTGTGCCAACTGAAGAAGAGCAATTGAAGTTTGGGCATTCTGAAAACAATGAATCAAATGATTTGGAGTGGCTTTCTCAGATTTATGGTGACAAGAAGAAACAACGGGTCATAAGAGCTGAAAAGGGTGATGGAAAAGGAGAGAGCTCATCGGGCTCTGGTGTGGTAAATGGTTTTGAATTATATGATCTTGTGTGTTTTCGGTAAGTTTCTGTTGCACATAGCATTCAGACGAACTTGTGGGTTGCATAGATGTTTTGCTTTTGACAGATCTTTACCATTGCAGCCAAAAGGACTTTGGTGTGATTATAGGCATGGACAAAGATGACACTTACAAGGTACAGTATTCAGCTTATGCAATGTCATCAGTTACAAGCCTTTGATTTTGAGTATCTGTTTTTTTCGTAGAGTGATAATCTAAATTTTCTGTCTGTTATTTTTAGATTCTAAAAGAGAGTCCAGAAGGACCTATTGCTGTAACTATTGAAAAACGCCTAATAAAGAGTGCTTTATTGGATCTAAAACTCACTGCCCGAGACCACCATGGCAAGACCGTATTGGTCGAGGACCATGTCAGGATTGTAAAGGGTCCATTTGAGGTCTGATGCTCGTGTCTGTAAAGGAAATTTTGTGGTTGCGGTATTCTTGAATCTTGGTGACGTTATTTTAAAACTATTGTGTCAATTTACAGGGGAAACAAGGCATTGTTAAGCATATCTATCGAGGGATTATCTTTTTATATGATGGAAGTGAGGAAGAAAATGGTGGTTACTTCACAGCCAAAGCCAATATGTGTGAGAAAATCAAGCTTGCTATTGGTGGTGGAAAGGTATAAAATCTTTTCTGTATACTGCTTGGTTACTAAGCCTGAGGACTTAAATTGAGTTTTGACGTTTTTCACTTTGATATATTCTCAGGATAGTGAACCGGGTCCTTTAGTCTTCGATGACCAACCATCATCACCAAGGTCCCCTCTTTCCCCAGAAAAGCCTTGGCAAGCTAGAGAAAATAATCGTGAATGTATGTAAAGATGCATGGCTCCTTGACATGTGATGTCTTTTAGCTGTGTAGATGCATATTTATTATTTTCCTATTTTCCTAAATGCAATATTTGTGTATGCAGTTAACAATGGGGACAAAGATGGCTTGTTTACTATTGGTCAGACCTTGAGAATTAGGATAGGTCCATTGAAGGGGTACCTCTGCCGTGTCACTGGCATACGTCGCTCTGATGTTACTGTGAAACTAGATTCTCAGCAAAAGTTTCTTACAGGTATGTTTATGGTGGTATACTCTTGATTCTTAAAATTTCAGATCATTTATGACAATTTCCATGAACTTGTTTGCATTCAGTTAAATGTGAGCACCTTTCTGAGGTTCAAGGGAAGAGTACAGCCATGCCAACAAGGTATTTTTGAGATTGACAATAACTGTGTATGCAACAACTACTTTTTACTGCTTGCTTTAACTGTGTCTGAATAGTTATGAGTTGTTTTATGTTTCATATATTAGTGGTGATCCTGATTCAAGTTTATCGAAGCCATTTGATTTTCTGGGCACCGAAGGTAGTTCTGGAGGTGGGAATTCTATATTATCTGATTTTCTTATCCTCTATCACGATTTGTTTTACTGAGACATAGATCTTGTCCTTTGGAAAGGTTGGATGGATGCTGCTGGTACTTCCACTGGGGGCGGTGGATGGAATGTTGGGGGTGGAGGTCCATCCACTGGGGGTGCTGGATGGAATGTTGGAGGAACGGCAGCTGAAACTACTGAGGGTGGTGGATGGAATGCCGGTGGTGGTGGCGGCACGACCACTGAGGATGGTGGATGGAATGCCACCGCCGGTGGGAGTGGAACGTCAACTGCGGATGGGGAATGGAATGCTGGGGGTAGTGGTTCATCCACTGGGGGTGGTGCATGGAATGCTGGAGGAACGTCAACTGAAGCTGCTGGGGGTGGTGGATGGAAGACTGGAGGAACGTCAGCTGAAACCACTGAGGGCGGTGGATGGAACGCTGGGGGTGGTGGTAAGTCCACTGGGGGTGATGGATGGAATGTTGGGGGGAAGACAACTGAAACCACTGAAGGTGGTGGATGGAATGTTGGAGGTGGCGGTACTTCCGCTGGTGGTGGTGGATGGAAGACTGGAGGAACATCAGCTGAAACCACTGAGGGTGGTGGATGGACCGCTGGGGGTGGTGGTAAGTCCGCTGGGGATAATGAATGGAATGTTGGAGGGAAGTCAACTGAAACCACTGAGGGTGGTGGATGGACCGCTGGGGGTGGTGGTAAGTCCACTGGTGGTAATGGATGGAATGTTGGAGGGAAGCCAACCGAAACTACTGAGGGTGGTGGATGGAATGTTGGAGGTAGCAGTACGTCCACTGGGGGTGGTGGATGGAAGACTGGAGGAATGTCAGCTGAAACCACTGAGGGTGGTGGATGGAATGCTGGAGGGATACCAGCTGAAAGGTACGTAGTTCATATTGATATTAGTTAATCCACATGATTTTATGTGCTCTATATTCAATTAACATATATTCTGGCTAATTATTCTTGACGGATTTTAGTCATCATAAGAAAGGTTCTCATAATATCCAGACATTGTTCAGTTATCTTGAAAATCATTAAGAAAATTGGGAAGGATTAACTAATGGCTGTGAAGCATAGAGACAAACAAGGAACAAATGCCACAGCATGACATAAATGGCTACACCGTAAACACAAAAGGGTGCGCGCACACACATGAATGTCTCATGACATATACAAATACTGTAATTTAATATTAAAAGCAGTAAAGCATAACTAAATTATCACTCCTGGCAATTATAATTTGCCAAGACCCTCTCCTTTTGTTTCTTATTCATTTTTATTTATTAATCGCGAAGTTCACTGCCCTGTGTTTTAGTTTTTTCTTTTTTGTCTCATGGTCATGTTTTTGCAGGGGTTCGCGGTCCAACCATTCTGCTCCAAGTTGCTTGGTATGGCTTGTACTTTAGCACCAAGAATTGTGTGCATGCTTTTGATCTTCCTTTCCCCTCTCACCTATCTCTATCTCGTAGGCCTGTGTGGTCAGATAAACCTCACTGTGATATATGCTTAAAATCCCATTTACATCCAGTGGTGTTTTATTTGTCATTTTGGTGCATTTTAATGTAATTTTAGTTTTGGTAAAATGTAATTTTAGTGTAATAAGATGTAAATACATTTTTGTTGCAGATGCCAGAGTCCACCTCAAATCCCTTCAGTTCCAAGGGTAACGATCCCATTGGTTGCCCCACTGTTACAGAAGATACTACCTGGGATACTAAAAATACGTCAACTCAGAAGTCTTCTTGGGGTGCTGCAGTGGAGAACAAGGCGATCACATCTGATCCAGATAAATCTGCTGGCTGGGGATCAAGTACTGGTTTGATAAGTGGATCTAGTGATGGAGCCAAAGAAGATTCTAATTGGGATAAGATTAAATCTGGTTCAGTTACTGTGCCTGAAATCCAGGATTCTGAAGGGGGGAAAGGTGGTAACTGGAACTCTGTATCTCAAAATGCTTGTGTAAGTCAAGGTGATGGTTGGGCTCAGAAGAGCAATTGGAAGTCTGGATCTATAAATGACTCTATTGTAAAGAAATCCGATTCATTGAGTTGGGGTGAAGGCACTCTGAAGAATGAGAACCAGAATTCCAACTGGAGTTCTGGAGGTCCTTCTGTGGCAACTCCAGATACTGATTGGGGCAAGAAAACCGAATGGAACGCCGGAAATGGCGGAAGCCAGGCCTCTGAACAAGTAAACAATAGTAACTGGAATTCTGGATCGGGTGATTCTAATCAAACATCTAGCTGGGGAAAGAATAGTAACTGGAACGCAAACAATTCCTTTGGGAGTGCTTGGAATGATAACAAGAATTCCAATTGGAGCTCTGGCAACCCTGATCCCCAAACTCGAGACTCGGATTGGGGCAAGAAAAGCAATTGGAATTCCGGATCTGGTGGTTCAAATCAAAGCACCAATTGGAAAAGCAATGGCAATTGGAGCACCGGAAGTGGTGATAATTTAGGTGGTGCCAATGATGGTTTAAATGAAACTTCTGAAGATGGAGGTGGTGGGGGTTGGAGGGGTGGTTACCATGGTAGAGGTGGCTCTGACAGAGGGGGCTCTGACAGAGGTGGATTTAGGGGTAGAGGTTTTCGGGGTAGAGGAGAACGTGGTGGCAGCTTTGGTGGCCGGGGTAGATCAGATAGGGAGGGTTTTGGTGGTAGATGGGGATCAGACAGAGGATTTGGAGGCCGTGGCAGGGGAAGGGCTGACCAATCTGGTGAGGATGGGTCCATTGATGGGAAGAAGGGTGGGTGGAACCAGGTAGGTAGTTCAAATAATACTTCTTGGGGTCAATCCAATACTGCAGATAAAGGTCAATCATCTAGCTGGAATGAATCTGGAGACGGTAAGGAAGAACTGATGATCTAGATACAAGTTATCTTTCCTATTTTATTTTATTTTTATATTATATTATTTTATCATAAAAAATCCGCGCTAATGATTCTAATTATCTTTTATGAATCAAATTTAAAGTGAACGTTATTATGGGAATCACAAGACAAGTATCACATTTTATTATAATCAATTTACTCAAATTCTTAAGCCTGTGATGTGACTGATTTGTGTGTGGTGCTGCAGGGTCATGGGGCAAGAAAAATGATGCTAGTGACAAAGGTGGGTGGTAATTATTTTCTATGTAGTGCCAAATGTTCCAAAGAAAGAAATAGAGCTACAGAATGGCAAACGTCTTTGTATATATCTTCTAAAATCTGTCTTGCTGGAGAACTTGAGGTTTATTATTATGCTGAACTTTAAATTATTAGAAACAGATCTGGCGAATGACTAATCCTTTCTGCTACTACCATTATGCAATGAATGTTATGTTGAGAAATATGATTTCCATGAATTTGGGTGCCAAGTGGTATGCTAGTGTTAGTTTGTGATCGTGTCTTGCTTTGTTTTTTCATGGTAGATCGTGTGTTGAGGTATGTATGTGCGGGTATTAAAGGATTAGTTTCAGGTCTGTACGACTACGGACTATGGCAATTGGCAAGTTGAGAGTAGCTTTGTTAAGTGTGAGATCAAATAAATAAGTTGAGATTTGAAATGGCGCTTAAAAAATGTCAAATCCCATATCAAATTTCAGAACATGTTCAAACATTTTTTAATGAATTTCAATTTGTTCATAGGTATTTTGAAGTTGTTTCTACAAAATTTGAATTTTTTGGGTTTAGAATTAGAAAGAATTTAAAATACAACCAAATTCATAGTTTAGCAAAGAGTCCTTATTAAGCTCGTCTACCATCATCTTGTCATCCAGCCCAAAGATAACGTCTCTGAAGCCCATTTCTCGGATCCACTAGATAGCTAAGCAACAAACCAATTGTCTCCCCTTGATGGACTTCCAAAATTGGTGATAACCAAAGAGTTTTAGTTCCACTAAAAACAGGCCCATGCTTTGTCCAACCCCCTAACTACTTAATAGACACTTCTAACACGCGTGAAAAGATCAAAATGCCATTATCATGTCTTTTGATCCAACGATGGTTCGGAGCACGGTCGTCCGAACCGGTTTGGACGTGGTACCATCGAACCAGAAACAAACACACAGACACCCCACTTTTTAACTGGTTCGGCGGCACCACGTCCGAACCGGTTCGGCCGATCGTGCTCCGAACCTGTTAAAATGCAGTGTGAGGAGGTTTTCCACGTGAGGGTATTTTGGGAATATTTAAAAATTAGGGGTGTCCACTGAATAGAGGGGGATTAGACGAAGTATCACCCTAAAAACACTACAAGCATCCCAAAGATGTACTTGTGCCCACCAATGGTGATAACCAATGAGTTTTAGTTACCGAGAACGATGCATCAACATTATGTTTTTTTTTTTGACAAAGCATCAACATTATGTTTAACACAACCAATGTCGGGCTTTTTCCACACCAAATCATTCTTGGTTGTATCTGACTATCTGTATGAGGGATGGATATGCTCGCCTGTGCCAGGCTGAGTAGCTCAAGGATCTTGCCATTCTTGAAGGAACTAATTCCAGGCCAGACAATCTCAGCTGAAGTATCCCCGCTATTCTTCCACACAATGTTATTTATGCTACTCCAAAGGCTCCATAAAGTCATGCCTCAAGTCAAACGAGTGTCACTATGAAGCTGCTCCAAGACACAATAGAAATAGAAATTAGAAACAATCTTGCATGGTGTTTAAACAGAATTGAAAGGCCACAATCACAGGTAATTCACATCAACTTGCGCAGATGCAAATACAATTTTAGATGAGTGGGCTATGATTTTTATCAACTTTATATGGTAGTTTGCAAAGCCATCTGCAAAGTCATCGGTTGAGGCTAGCCGTACCAAGTAATTTTCAAAAAAGGGGTATGTGTCAAAATATATAACGTACGATTGAGGCTAGCCGTACATTATACAAATTATTATTCCTTTAACATAATAAAAGGATTTGTTTAGGTTCTGTTTGGCAAGTTAGATGCTACCTTATAGTGGATATGACTAGCGGATAGCGGAATAAAAAAATTAGAGGTGTTTGACAAACAGTAGCGGATAGAATTTCTAGGGCAGCTTATAGTGTTTTTTGAAACACTGCTTCAATTAGCATTTGAGCTTATAGTGTCTCATTTTTTAAATTTTTTACCCTCATTATTTTTACAATATTCCTTCTTTATCCTCGATAATGTAAAATAAATTTTTTTATACTTCTGATTTTGATTTAAATAATCGCTCTCTCTTTGCCGTGTAAAAAAGGTTGCATCACGACGCTCAAATTCTAAGATTACTTTTAACGTATAGTTTTCAAGTGCAGAATTACTATATGGTAGTCACTGCGTTCGGCGGTGGATACCCTGGTCTCGACCAAAAAAACTATATGATAAACATAAACAAGTAAAATAAAATAGAATCCCATTTTTGTGGTTTCCATCGTCAAACTATTGTAAGACAAAATATCTTCTTATCTTCTTTTTATTCTACAATTTAATTTATAAATATCTTTGTGTTAGCCTGCATTTTCGACAGGCTCAATTAAATGTAGTCAACGAGGATTGACTTGTGATTTCAAGGGGAAGTGTTTATTTCGACACTAAAGAGTTGTATCAAAGGGTAAATTCGACAAAGCTTTGGACTTAACGAAAATAAAGAACTGAAGAATGGTGGTTCGATGAGAAGGAAGCTAGGGTTCAGTGGTAGACCAGAATCAAGTGCTCGTTGTAGAAGCAGTTAACAGTTATCTTGGTCGAAAATACATAGCAGGTACTATTTTTTTTAATTCTCTGTACAGTTAGTTAGTTATAGTTTTCCCTCCTTGTATAAATAGTAATTTTTCATAGGAAAACCGGGTCACAAACTCATATACAGATTCTCACGCTCTAACTTCCAACATCACAGAGAAAACGAGTCAGAGAAGAATGTATGATCATGTGTACCAACTCTCTTTTCAATTAATGCATTTTACTTTGTTTCTTTAAGCAATTTTCTGCATTTTTATTTGTTCTCTTCATCTCTGTCTGAAGTAACTTCGACAGTTTCACACGAAACTGCCAGTTATCTTCCTTCTTTTCTTTAAAACCATAAAAACATTCATAATTTCTGGAAAAACTTTAACACAAATGGTCCTAGGATTTACTAGTTGATCCTGCAAGCAGAAGAAAATTCAAACTAGCGGTGTTTACCAAAAACCACGGTAAACAAATTGGCACGCCCAGTGGGACCTTTGTGCTACTTTTTAAAGTTTTTCGTTGAAATCTTAAAAAATTGTGCTTATCTGTGCATGCGTTTTAGGAGTGGAAAACATCTTTCAGAGATGGCGCGCTCTAGTACAAATAATGCTTCTGCATCAAATGCACAAAGTACGCAAGAACTAGCGTCAGTTAGTGACGCTAACGCTGCAAATGTTGCAGGCATAACCGTTGCTATGCCTTCTTCGACAACAATGGGAGTAACTGCCATAACTTCTCCCATAATTACTCCTGTGTCAATGATGACTACTGCATCATTAACAAATGTTAATACTATGGCTTCTATGCCACCAATATTAGGACCAACAAGTCCTTTAATGGCAAATCCATTGATTGAAAACATGCCATTTAGTATGAGTGGTAGGGCTTTCCCATATGGCATGCCAACAGCATTGATGGCAGGCCTTCAGACAAATTCGTCTACATTTGCAGATAATGCAATCACAGGGTATTCTCTTACTCATAGTTCATCAGAGGGCATTCATAGTCGAAATGCCCAACCTAATCTGACTACAACATCTTTGTTGGCATTAAGGCAACAAATGGATGATAGTAACCATGATATGGTTAATATGTTAACACAACAAATTGGTATTGTGGTTAATCCTTTAATACAAAACACTAATAATAGTTACTAGATGTTGGCGACATAAATGGGAAGAATTGCTGATTTCTTTGGCACTCCACCAGTGCATAACCAGCAAATTCCCCAAATTCAAAATGTTAGGCCTGTCGAAATCCCTTTAGAAAGGCCTAACAATGCAATTTCCATAAATCAGGATAATCAGGGACAACAACATGTTGTCGAAGAGCCTATGAGGATAGAGGCAATCCCTGATGTTGTGTTAGTAAATAGAAACCAAAATGGATACGAAGTGGTCAGACAAGTGCAACAAAACAATTTGGGGGCGCAAAATAATTTGGCTAACCTGGTCGAAAACATTCTAGCCCAGAATGGCCTTAACTTAGGCTTGCACAGGCCTAATTTTGTATCACCTTTGTCGGAATACACCTTGCAAATAGAGCTACCTAGGGGATGGAAAATTCCTAAGTTCACAAAACTTGCTGGAGAAACTAGCGAATCCACTGTCGAACACGTGGCTCGTTATCTTACTGAGGCTGGTGACATAGCGCATAATGAGAATTTAAGAATGAAGTATTTTCCAAATTCTCTAACTAAGAATGCGTTTACATGGTTCACCACTTTGCCTCCAAATTCTATTTTTAGTTGGAGTCAGTTAGAAAAGGCATTCCACGAACAATTCTATATGAGCCAGTGCAAGATTAGTCTTAAGGAACTAGCTAGTGTTCGACGCAAGGGGGCAGAATCTATTGATGATTATCTCAATAGATTTAGACTTCTCAAAGCAAGGTGTTTTACTCAAGTGTCTGAACATGAGTTAGTCGAAATGGCTGCTGGTGGTCTAGATTATTCTTTAAGAAAGAAGCTAGATACATTGCACTTAAGAGATATGGCACAATTAGCTGATAGAGTTCGACAAGTAGAAAGACTTAAAGCTGAAAAGGCCAAAACAGGCAGGTTCCAAAATAAAAAAGAAAAGATTGCATATGTCGAAACTAATGACAGTGACCAAGAATTCGACATATCTTATGAAGATGTCGAAGAGGAGGTTAATATAGCAAAATTAAAATCAGGACCTCCTTATACTTGTAAATTGTTAAAACCTTCAAATGGGAAAAACCCTGTTGAGCCTAAAAATGATAAGTTTGTTGCAAAAACTTATACTTATAATGTTTCTAAGTGTGATGAAATATTTGATCTATTAGTTGCTGATGGTAAAACTTCGGTGCCTAAGGGCCTGAAAGTACCACCATTGGAACAACGACAGAAAAGATGTTTTTGTAAATTTCATAATTTCTTAGGCCATAACACTTCTTGTTGTGTTATTTTCTGGGATTTGGTTCAAAAAGCCCTCAATGAGGGAAGACTGAAATTTGGTGACAAATCGAAGCCACCAATGAAAATTGATGCTGATCCTCTACCAACAACTGATGCATTGTTTGTCGAAGTTGACATCAACGTGGTTGAAAACATTCACAATTTCTGGGAAAACTTTAACACAAATGGTCTTAGGATTTACTAGTTGAATCATGCAAGCAGAAGAAATTTCAAACTAGCGGTGTTTACTAAAAACCACGGTAAACACTTTGATAGTTTAATTATCATAAATTTATAGTAATAATAATTTATAATTGATTAAAAAAGCCTAACCATTAATTAAAGATCTCATTTTATATTTAGTAGCTAATACAACCGCTGATTTTTTACTAAACACTTTCTTTGTTATCAGCTTGTTTTATTTATTATTCGCTAGCTTATCCGATCACCACCAAATAGGGCCTTAAATTACTGTTGGATCACTAGGTGGTAAATTACTGTTTCTTTTCCTTTGTTCTCTTATACTTGTAGTTGTACCAAAAAATAATAATTCCACTATTTTCCATCTGTCGTCGTATTTTCTAGCGTCCCAAACAGCTAAATATCCATTTTCCCCTCTCAATTTTCCACTTTTTGTCGATTTGATGTCAGTAACGAACGCCTTGGATTGTCGTCATCTTCCGCTTCGTCGTCATCTACGTGCTAAATACATGATTCTTCCCGAATCCAACTCAGAAGCCTCACGATCATGGCTTTCGTTATTTGAAATTCAAGACTTTGCTTCCATTATCATTCCAATTCAAATATTCTCCCAATTTCTAGGGTTCTTTTTTCATTCTTTCATTAACGAAAGATTCATTCCAAGAATTGCTTGAAATTTCTCCTAATAAAATGTTCCACAAGATCATAAAGCGTGCTCACAAGAAAGTAGGGAAATCAGCATTCCCTGAAGATTCAGCAAACGGACATCAATTTTACGAAGTAGTGGTGAAACACGCATCTCGTACAGCCACCGTAAATTCAGAGCCAGAAAACCTACCTCCGTCGTCATCGCATCCTTATCCCACCGTAATCGAACCACTTCCGCCACTTAAAGAAGTCGCCTTTTCAGAACGCTCCGCACTCTTCCTTCGAAAAATTCAACTCTGTTGTTCTCTCTGCGATTTCTCAGACACTCTCAAGTTCGTTTACGAAAAGGAAATAAAGCGTCAAACACTTTACGAACTAGTCGATATCATTCAAACAGGGTCATTCTCATTCAGCGAAAGCCAAGAAGACCTAATCGCAATGGTTTCCGTTAACATCTTCCGTTGTTTGCCTCCTGCATCGCACGAAAACACAGGTAACGAAACTGTAGATGCCGAAGATGACGACTCATATTCAGATCCATCATGGCCTCATTTACAGCTTGTGTATGAAATTCTATTGCGCTATATCGTTTCACCGGAAACCGATATAAAGACTTCAAAGCGTTACGTTGATCATGTGTTCGTTTTGAAACTTTTGGACTTGTTTGATTCAGAGGATCAGCGTGAGCGTGAGTATTTGAAAACTATTCTTCATAGAATTTATGGGAAGTTTATGGTGCATAGGCCATTCATAAGGAAAGCTATCAATAATATATTCTATCGTTTTATATTTGAAACGCAGAGACATAATGGTATAGGTGAGTTGTTGGAGATTATGGCTAGTATTATAAATGGTTTTGCTTTGCCTATGAAAGAGGAACATAAATTGTTTTTGATTCGGGCTCTTATACCACTCCATAAGCCTAAATCAATTTCATCATATCACCAGCATTTGACTTATTGCATTGTTCAGTTTGTTGAAAAAGATAGTAGGTTAGCTGATCCTGTGATTAAGGGGATGTTGAAGTATTGGCCAGTTACAAATTGCCATAAGGAAGTTCTTTTTCTTGGAGAACTTGAAGAGGTTCTTGAGGTTACTCAACCTCCTGAGTTTGTGCGGTGCATGGCTTCTCTTTTTAGGCAGATTGGTCGCTGTCTTAACAGCCCTCACTTTCAGGTCTGTTCTTAACACATACAACTTGTTTTAATTACCTCTGGAACTTTACTGCATGTGTACCTTGAAGTATTCTTTTCTATGGGATATTCTTAGCTTTAGGGGGTTGCTTACTTTAGCTCAGATTACTTGTAACCTTGGACTATAGAATCATCATGTACTGTGCCCATGTTTCCTACTTTTGTTGGACAGCATACTTGTTTGAGTGGCCGCTTTTGTATGCTTGCTTGGATGTTAGAACGATTACAAATTATAATTGCCTATTATTTTTTTTTCATATGGAACTGTGTTGGGGAAACTTAACATGCATTTTGTCTGCTTACCTTAGCGATCCTAGAAAAGGGAAAAATAAATGTGCAATAGATAGAGAAGTAATCAAATTTTGGAGTGTTCTTTTTTGTTTTAGAACCTATTTGGTTATTTCAACTTTTGGAAACAATCTGAGTATCTGACACGGAAAGAATCTGAAATCTGATTATAATCAAAAGTTTTTTTTTAATGATTTTTGAGGAATAGTCTAATTTTAATGGTCAGAACAAGTGTTAAAAAAGTGATTTTATGATTGTAAATGATGATAACAAATTAGGTTCTGCTTTACATTAAAAATCTGTAAAAATTAATCACAAGATTATTTTAAATGAAAGGGCTCTTAATGAGTTAATGTGATTTTGTTGTGTTAGAAAAGTAGAACTGCATTTGATTTAGTTTAGAAAAGATGATATTTCTGACCAAATATGTCTGGTTGTGGTTGGCTGGTTGCTTCCATTTGGGTTTACATTTAATGTAGAGGAAATATAGAAAAAAAGGTGGAAATAGTCATGTCTTTATGGCATGAATAGCGGTGGAGGGAGAAGGGGGAAGGGGAGGGACAACGGCGACTGTGCCTACTTCTGAACTCGCATAGGCGACCAAAAATCGCAAAAACTTGTGTTTCTACGAACTTGCATGCGATTTTGACCACCTTGGGCATGAGAACAAATTCCTTAGGGGTCTATTTCCTGAGACCGCTAGAAGCATTGGTGGCCGTTGTGGAGTGGGTGATATCGATGTAAAGGTGAACCAAACAGTTTCGGGCAGGTCGGATGACCCACCACCGCTAGACTAGGTTTGCCAAGTAAAGAAAGGTAGGAAGCCGGGGATAAGGAAGAGACAAATTTCAGCTTCTATAATCGGCATTATTCTGTTGAAAAAACCGAGACCAAAACAGTTTTCGTTTCACAAGATCTAGAAGGAAACATAATCAATGTGGGGAAAAAGATTATGACCGTGGTGTTTGCTTATAAGTAAAGGAGAGTGAATAGGGAGGGGATTATCAGATCATTTGGGAAATAGTTGGGAGATTAGCAGAGCCTTGGATATCTTCTATCATTCTGTAATCAAAGGGGGTTTTCTCTATTTTATCTTAGAATACCAGCTGGTTTCTATCATATTATTTAGTTAGTTTCTATCATATTATTCTATTATTAAAATTCATGAGGGTGATTATGAAAATCTATAGTCGCTGTCTTTATTTGTTCTTTCGTTTTTTTTGTTCCAATGGTTCCTGGAGTATAGGCTGAACATTTTTTAGCAAATGTGACATTGGTTGCAATATTGGTGAACTTGCTTTTGTTTATCTTTCGTTTTTTTTTGTTCCAATGGTTCCTGGAGTATAGGCTGAACATTTTTTAGCAAATATGTGAAATTGGCTGCAATATTATGAACTTGCTTTTGTTTATCTGTGGGGAAATATTAAGCTAGAAAGTGGCTTAGTTTGGCTTTAGCCGGCTTCTATTTCTTGGTCCAATTTTTTCTGAAATTTGTTGTATATATGCTTTTTGTTTCTGATGGATACCAACAAACAGAGAATGACTGAGAATGAATCTTTGTATTATTTACTCAATTCTGAGGGTCTCTCAGAATTGGTATAGGAGAAATTACAAAGAAAATAGTATGAAAACTGATTACAATGAACTTCTCAACAGAGTGTTGAGCCTAGTCCCATTCCCAGTCCAAAAACCAACCTAAGAAACGTGAATGAGAGACTCCCCAGATATATTCCCCCTTTCTCTCTCCAAAACAACCTGAATATTTCTCTCCAATATACTTCTGCCACGTGGCAGAAGTTAGTTACTATCAAAAGGGCGTGTGCTGCTGCCCTCAGCAGCAGAATCTTCATTTTGCACTTTCCTCCACTTACCTCTTTCATAAACCTTGGTAATTTTCCCAGATTGCCCCTCATTTATAATATTCTCATCAACACCATCCCCTTCAAAATTCACCTTGTCCTCAAGGTGAAGCTCAGGGAAATGTTCTTTCATCTTGGTCAATAACTCCCAAGAATTCTCACATTCAGGCAGGTTCTGCCACTTAACCAGAACTTCTGTTTCTTCTCTGTTGTTTCCTCTCACTGCCAAGATCTCCTCAGGAATGCTCTGCAGCTCTAAATCTTCGGTTACATAAGGAGGTAAAGGCTGGGCAGCAACATCAACAGTAACGGTGGGCTTCAATAATGAAACATGAAATACTGGATGCACTCTACTATCCTCAGGCAGCTTCAACTTGTATGCTACTTCACCAATCTTCTCTAGTATCTCATAAGGACCATAGTAACGAGGACTGAGTTTTTGATTCACCCTCTTAGCCAATTTCTTGAGCTTATATGGCTGAATTTTCAAATAGACATTGTCCCCTACATTGTAATTCACTGCCCTCCTATGCTGATTAGCTTGCTGTTTCATGCGATTCTGAGCTTGAATTAAGTGATCCTTCAACAGATTGAGCATCTCATTCCTGTCCTGTGTCATCACAGAAACTTCTTCCATATTAGTGAGCTGAACATCACCTCTAATCACTGGTGGAGGGTCCCTTCCATATAAGGCTTTGAAAGGGGTCATCTTAGTAGCTGAATGATAGTTGGTATTGTACCAAAATTCTGCCCAAATCAACCACTTATGCCACTGTTTTGGTTTGGAGCCTGTCATGCATCTCAAATAGGTTTCTAAACACCTATTTACCACTTCAGTTTGCCCATCAGTCTCCGGATGGTAAGCAGAGCTAAATTTCAGTTTAGTCCCAGCCATTTTAAACAACTCAGTCCAAAAAGAACTGATAAACACTCTGTCCCTGTCAGAAACAATTGACTCCGGGAAACCATGGAGTCTCACCACCTCCTTTAAGAATACTTCAGCCACATCCTTTGCATTGTAAGGATGTGCAAGAGCAATAAAATGAGCATATTTAGTCAATCTATCCACCACCACAAGAATAGTATCCATTCCCCCAGCTTTTGGTAAACCCCCAATGAAATCCATGGTCACATCAGTCCATATTTGCTTAGGAATTGGTAATGGCTGTAGCAGGCCAGCAGGACTGAGAGCTTGATATTTATTTCTTTGACACACCTCACACTTGCTCACGTACTCTTGTATAGTCTTTCTCATACCTTCCCAAAAGAACAAGTTAGCAATTCTTTTGAAGGTTCTAAAGTATCCAGAGTGTCCTCCAATGCAGGAATCATGAAATTCTTTCAAAATTAGCTCAATTTTGTTAGAATTTCTGGGCAACACTAACCTGCCCCTGTAGTAAAGTTTCCCATTCTTCAACTGGTACCCTTTATGCTCCACATTCTTTGTTATTAAGTCTTGAACAATTCCCCTTAATTTCTCATCTTGATTCACCTCATCTTCAATGTCTTCCCATTCAAAAAACTGTACAGTAGACAGGGCAGAATATTGTAATTTCCTTGATAAAGCATCAGCTGCCTTGTTCTCAATCCCAGGCTTGTATTTGATCTCAAAATCAAACCCAAATAATTTGGAGATCCATTTGTGTTGTTCTTCACCCATTAACCTTTGATTAGCTAAGAATTTGAGACTCTTCTGGTCAGTGTGTATCACAAAGTGCCTCCCCAACAGGTAATGTCTCCATTTTTGCACAGCTAGTACAACGGCCATCAGTTCTTTCTCATAAACAGATTTGTTTAATGATCTGTCAGAGAGTGTCTGACTCATAAAAGCCACTGGTTGACCTTCCTGCATCAAGACAGCACCTACTCCTTTGCCCGAAGCATCCGTTTCCACCACAAAAGTCTTCCCAAAATCAGGAACAGCCAGAACAGGGACAGTTGTCATGGCTGTTTTCAATCTGTCAAAGGCAGCTTGTGCATTTTCATCCCATTGGAATTTGTCTTTCTTTAATTGTTGAGTTAATGGCCATGCAATCTTGCCATAACCCTCCACAAACTTTCTATAATAACCAGTGAGGCCCAAGAAGCCCCTCAAACCCTTCACATCCTTAGGAATTGGCCACTCAACCATTGCTTTGATCTTGGCAGGGTCTGCTGCCACCCCATGACCTGAGATAATATGACCAAGATACTCCAAACTTTCCTTCCCAAAAGAACATTTCTTCTTGTTGACCACAAGCTCATTCTCAAGTAAAGCTTGTAGAACAATTCTGAGATGTTTTTGATGACTCTCCATGCATTTGCTATAAATCAAAATGTCATCAAAAAAGACTAATGTAAATTTCCTCAAATAAGGTTTCAAAACCTGGTTCATTAGAGCTTGAAATGTTGAGGGAGCATTAGTGAGGCCAAATGGCATCACAAGGAACTCATAATGGCCTTCATGAGTCCTAAAGGCTGTCTTGGGGACATCTTCCTCCTTCATACGAATTTGGTGGTACCCTGACTTCAAATCTAGCTTTGAAAATACCTTGGCTCCCCCCAATTCATCTAGCAACTCATCTATCACTGGAATAGGAAACTTGTCCGGCACAGTGAGCTTGTTCAAAGCCCTATAATCAACACAGAATCTCCACCCTCCATCCTTTTTCTTCACCAAAATAACTGGGCTGCTGTACGGACTGTTACTGGGTCTAATGAGATTAGCTGCCGTCATTTCTTTCACAATTTTTTCAATCTCATTTTTTTGATAATAAGGATATCTATAGGGTCGTATGTTGGGAATATTAGCCCCTGTGGTAAGGGTAATTGCATGGTCACAGCTTCTCTTAGGTGGTAATTCTCTAGGCTCTCTAAATAACTCATCAAATTCAGTTATTACACTATCCAAAATGGATGAAACAGTGTCACTGACCTTTAATTCTGGCCTGTCTATGGACTGATATGCTAGCATGAACCCCTCCCCTTCATTATGGAGAGCTTTCAACAGTGTCTTCCAAGATGCCTGAGCTTTGCATAAGGATGGATCTCCCCTTATCATCTGCTTCTCCATTCCCCTTCCCCAAGTCAAGACCATATCTCTGAAATTGGCCCTCACATCCCCTAAACCTTCTAACCAGTCCATTCCCAACACTAAGTCAGTCCCCCCTAACTCCATGATGAAGAAGTGTTGCTCAATTACCACCCCCTGGATCACCACTTTCACATTCTTACATATGCCCCTGTTTCTCACCCTTTCACCATTACCTACCTCCACTTCAAACTCAGGTGTGTCACTCACCTTGAGCTCTAAATACTTCACCAATTTCCTAGAAATGAAATTGCTAGAAGCTCCACAATCCATGAGCACCAATACTTCTGTTTCTCCAATGACTCCCAAGATCTTGAAAGATCTATTAGATGTTAAACCTTCCTTGCTTTTCAATGAAATTTGCAAGGTTTTAGCAGTCAAAACTTCTGCTACTCCCGAATCTTCACTACTCTCTCCCTCCTCTTCATCTGCAGAGCCTTCTATCAAGACAAACTTGTAATGCTTCATCTTACAAACATGGTCCTTCCCCCAAGTTTCGCCACATTTGAAGCAAAGCCCCTTTCTGCTTCTCTCCCTTAATTCACCTTGTGACAATTTCCCTCCTCCCCCATACTTCTTCTCACTAGTCTCTCCTTCTCCCCCTTTACTGCTAGAGTTCCCTCCCTTCTCCCATCTTGTGAAGCCCTTGGAATGCTTCACAGAGTTTCTGTCAATCTTCTTCTCTGTCCTCATCAACCCCCCCTTCCTAAGAGCATTGTTTTTCTCCTCAAGTAACAAAGCTCTGTCCATCAACTCATCCAGGGTACCTCCAGTGTGTAATTTCAGCTCAGCTTGAATCTCTTCCTTCAAGCCATTGATGAATATCCCTTTCAACATCACCCTCTCTTCCTTCTTCAACGGAGCTGACTCTCGCTCAAATTTTTCTCTGTATCGCATCACTGTGCTGGTCTGTTTGATGCTCAGCAGGGGCCCAAACGGGTTCTGGACTAACCCGGGTTGGAAACGGCGTATCACTGCCGCTTTGAACTCCTCCCAAGTACGCAAATCATTCTGTTCCTCCCACCACTGATACCAGTTCAGGGCCTTGTCTTCTAACGCGATCACCACCGCGTCCAGTTTCTCCTCCTCTTCCACTTCGTTCAATTTGAAGTACCTTTCAGCTCTCACAATCCACCCGTACGCATCATCTCCTCTGAAGATAGGTATCTTCAGCTTTCTTCCACCGAAATCGCGAGAAGAGTCACGACTACTGCTTCGTGTCGTGGTACTAGAGTCGTCGTCTTCCGTGTTAACAATTTCCGGGTCGTCTTCTGTCGGGTCGGGTCGCGCACTGCGACGTTTGTGAGAATGGCGCTTGCGAGGTCTCCCATTACGCGATTTGCTGCGCGAAACGAGCAATCTCGTGAGTTCCTCAAGCTTCTGTTCAATCCCTTCAACTCGTTTTTCCATTGTCAATCGCGTGAAGACCATGCACTTTGAGATTCAAGTGCTTTGATACCACTTGATGGATACCAACAAACAGAGAATGACTGAGAATGAATCTTTGTATTATTTACTCAATTCTGAGGGTCTCTCAGAATTGGTATAGGAGAAATTACAAAGAAAATAGTATGAAAACTGTTTACAATGAACTTCTCAACAGAGTGTTGAGCCTAGTCCCATTCCCAGTCCAAAAACCAACCTAAGAAACGTGAATGAGAGACTCCCCAGATATATTCCCCCTTTCTCTCTCCAAAACAACCTGAATATTTCTCTCCAATATACTTCTGCCACGTGGCAGAAGTTAGTTACTATCAAAAGGGCGTGTGCTGCTGCCCTCAGCAGCAGAATCTTCATTTTGCACTTTCCTCCACTTACCTCTTTCATAAACCTTGGTAATTTTCCCAGATTGCCCCTCATTTATAATATTCTCATCAGTTTCCAAAATGATTGGTTGTTTGGTTCTGATCGGCTTCTATATCTCTCTTCAATATTGATGAACTTGCTTTTATATCTATGGGGAGATCTAAACTATAAAGTGACTTAGTTGGGTGTTTGTTGGCTTCAATTTCCTGCTTCAATTTTGCAGAGATTTGTTGTATACATACATTTTGTATATAAACTATAAAGTCATTGGGTTTGGGTGCCTGGGAGTGATTGGCAGGGCCTAAGAAAAACTGTATCGAGTTTAGGAACTTTTGAATAAGGATATTGGTTATGCATAATACTTACCCCATTTTATTATATATACCAGGTCGCTGAACGAGCACTTTACTTGTGGAACAATGAGCACATTATCAGTTTAGTAGCTCAGAATCGAAATGTCATATTGCCATTAATCTTTGAAGCTTTGGAAAATAACATGAAAAGCCATTGGAACCGAGCAGTGCATGGGTTAACAGCCAATGTGAGGAAGATGTTTCATGAGATGGATGCCGAACTTTTCGAAGAGTGTCAAAAACAGTACGAAGATAAGGAAGCCAGGGCTAGAGAATTGGATGAGAAGCGAGAGTTAACATGGAAGAAATTGGAAGCAGTGGCTGCACAAGCTGTGCGCGATGAAATGGTTTTGGTTAACTGATGTGTTGGGCTGCTGCAACCCCTCTTTTCACATCCATGATTGTGCATAAACTTTTTGTGCATAAATTTTTTCCCATATTGCGCCAGAGCTGCTTTACTGCAAGGCATAAGTTGGAAAAGAAGAATTCTTATTTTATTTTAATTATTACAGGCGTGGCGTGATGAACATAAGGTGCAAATTAACAAGCCCGCCAGTCATATTTCTTGCAGAGCGAGGGATATAGAAGTAGCATTTGGCACACAAAAAATAGAATGGAACAGCCTGTTCTGTTCTATTAATTTTTGCATCCACTGTTTTTTGTGGAACCAAAACATACTACACGACGTTATATTTTTGTTATACCTTTGATCTGTCTATCATAGGATTTTAGTGTTGCTTTTGATCTATCCCTCCTTGTTTTTTGTTTCATTCTTTACATCCAATATCTTTTGTTAATTAATTGTAAATGTAACCTTCTATTTTCCTTCAATTAAGATGTCAATTAACGTTCCAAATTTGTTCAATGATTTTATTTTGGTTGGTAATTTGTTCAATGAACGTAAAATGGTGCAATGGATCATTCCCTTTTAGTCAACGAATGAATATTCAGAGGTAGAAGAGGTTCTTTCTCTTCCACACAGTTTGGGCAAAAGTCAAAACACAATTTTAGGGAGTGTTTTTAATGGTTTTTTTTTTTCATTCTAAAATACAGTGGACAGTGAATGCACAAGAAAAATGGAAAGCAATGGTCTCAAATTAAGTTGTGGCTAGAAGTTGGAGTGCATGATAATTTGTCACTCAAAAGCACTATTTGCTCTCATAATGTTACCTAATTTAGTTGAGGTTGCCTTCAATGGGAGCAGTTTGAACAAGTGAGACACATACATTGTAAATTGTAAATATTGAACACATGCGTGACTTAATTTTATCCGATTCAACTTGACAAAAGTGACATAAGCCATCTCAAAGGAAATTTGTCTAACTCTTTCAAAAATTGCAAGTCGTTTTCGATCTTTTCCAACTACGTTCACCAAAATCTCAAATCAAGAAGCAGCTAAAGAGAATGTTGTTCCTTTTGCAAGTAAAAATGAGTTGTGTTTCGTCGAGAGGAAATTGTAACGACGAAATTGACTACCTGCGGGGGCAAGATGATGTAATTGTCAAACTCCGACAACAGATTAAATAAATGACAAGGAGTGTAACAATGCAATTGATACATCCAAAAGTCCAAAACAAACATATCTGACATCAATATATTTCTTGTGTTTTCTAACTATAACTATTAATTACTAAGATGTTTTGATGGTGATTCTATGGGTAGCTCCAATGCATTGTCTCTTAACTAATATCTCTAGTGTCTCTTAAGTGAGACTCATGTGACACATCACTTTTATGAGAGACATTCACACTTTATGCCCCAATGCATTGTCTCTTATCCCCTCACATGCAAACACCAACTACAACAGATATCCCTATTTCTTAACTCTCAGTTATGCAAATATTTTGTTATTTTAATGATTAAGGGACGCCTTTCGTAGAAGAGACAGTGACAAAATTTGAGAGGCTATGTGTTCCACAGTGTTACGTTCTAACGCCTAAAATATTAAGGGGTGGCAAACCGACAACTACTATCTAAGGGGCGGGTTAGTTGACGCCCGTTGGAGATGCTCTAACCTCCTTAAACGATTTTCTAAGAGTTATTGTGCAAAACAACTAAAGATTGGGACAACTTAGTTGCACAAAATGATTTGACAAATAACTAATTAAAGACATCTCGTTAGTTGCCCTAACGATCAGAGTTCAAACTTGTTGGAACATTATATCCTTCTGAGCAGCTAATGGTAGAAACACGCGCTCAATTTTTTTCAAATACCACAATTCATTGATGCGATCAGTAATCTATTCACTTCATAGGGGATTTATAATGAGATGCATGGTGAGAGGAACCAATCATGGTCATGCATCAAAATTGTGAGTGATTGAGATTAAAACAAAAAAGTACAATGTGATAACTACTCCCTTTTTAATCATAACCACTCAAGTATTGTTATACGATCCAAATTTACGTCTCTCAACCTCTCATATTAAATTCCTCTTACGTGACACAACTAGTAGATAACTAATCAAAGACTTATAGTATTAGTAGACACTAATAATATTAGTAGATAACTAATCAAAGACTTATACGAGTGTCTATTTTTGATGAGAGATTCCAATCATATAACAACAAACGATTTTGTATCTAATTTTTTGACATTGAAACTTTTAAATGTTTACATGTTTTTTTATATAACAAATCAAATAATACTTTCAATTTTTTGGTTGGTAGGCTATAGGCACCAAATTGTATCTTTCTTTTTTCAGGTAGGTTGTATTATTAGATAAGATAATTATTTTCAATTTTAAAGAACCATAGTTTTTTTTTATATTTGGTTTCTTGCATTTTTTATTAGATAGATATATAGATAATTATCTATGAGTAGAATGATACCACAAGATGAGGCAAAACGACCGTCTCATTTAGTTACTATAGTATATTATTTCCCAAAGATATGCACATGGAGATAGGATTATTGTTTAGAACTGGACGGTTTGACAAATTATTTCTAAATTGGAGACAAGCCATGTTAAGCACCTCACTATTACTTAGAAAAAGAAGACTAAAATTAAATAATGGGATAAGAAGTTGACATGGCATTACAACTGCCACTTCATCCACTCATATCTTATCTTCATATTTTTCTCTTCCATTGTTTTCAGGTTAAACTTGGAAAGTAACAGCTAATAATTTTCCCCTTTGATAGTGGAACCTCCAAAGAATTTTTTCATGTGACCAACACAAAGTCACACCAAATTTATAATTGACAATAATGTTGTCACTTGATTAGGGATGATAGTTCTATCTAAATTACGCACAATAGCTAGATTTTTATCTGCCCAAATAGGTTTGAATTTGAAAACTCTATCTCGCGATTTTTATCAAATGTCCATATTTCTCACACAAAATATACCCGAAAAAACCAAGCTATGGGGGAAAGGGATGATAAAAAATGCAAATATATTTTTTAATGTTTGCTAGCATCTTTAATGGAGAGCAACTAAATGAGTTGCTTAAGTTACTTTTTTTGGGCCTAAAATGTCATGTAGGATTTAAGCAATTTATAGTTGACTCAAATAGTTTTTGCTCCAATGGAGACAAGATATAAGCTATGTTAAGCACTTCACTACTGAGGAGTATATTATCTTAAATTATCCTCCCTTGGAGTTAAGGAGCTTACTTTTATGAGACACTAGTCTAGTTTCTTTTGTTTTGGTTTCCCTCCGTGTTTCATTTATAACAAAAAAAAAAATCATTTGTGTAAATTTGATTTATCTTGTTTATATACAATTATTTAGAGAATTGATATATATAGTTACTTTAAGAGTAACTCTTGTCGAAATTACTCCGTTTAATAGATTCTCTATAGACACTGAAACTCACAAACTCAACCTGGAATTAAAAGTTCTTTTTGAGTATATCAACTCCATAAAATTTTATAAATGTATGATATTTATCACATATGACTTCAATTCAACGTATAATGTTAAAATACATGTAAAATTCAATGTATAGAATGAGTAGTTAAAAAAGAGTATAAGACTCTTGGATTGTATAGTTAAAAAGTTTAAAAGAAAATTTATTTGTATTTTTTTAGTGAAAGTTCATCATGTATTATCAGAGTCAGATCTACTTCATTTATTCTCTTTTTTATATAGTTTTAAGATATTTTAGGTATTTAAAATATTTGGACCCACTTAATGTCATATTATTGAATTAATATAATCTGGACGGGTTCTAATCTCTACCACGATTGGTCTATTGCGCATGGTTTACGGGGTCTTGACGATGCTAGTAGTAGTAGTTCTAGTAACATTGCTAGCGGCGAAATATGGAGAAAACCGACTCAAGGCCATGTCAAGTGCAACATTGATGCTTCTTTCTCCTTGTCTGAGAATATAGTTGGTATTAGTTTATGTATCTGTGACGCTTTGGGTAATTTTATTGGAGCAAAAACTCACTGGTTTTCCCCTTTGACTGATGTTCACATGGGTGAACCTATGGATTTACATTTGGCTATTAGCTGGGCTCGTGAGTTGGGCTTCAAGGATGCTATCTTCGAGATGGATGCCAAGATGGTGGTCGATGCCTTTAATTCTAATAAACATGTTATTTCTGAATTTGGTTGTTTGATTTCAGTTTGTAAGACTCTTTTTAGTTTTTTCCTGCAACAACTCTCATGTAGGGTTTACTAGGAGGAATGCTAATAAGATTGCTCATTCCCTTGTTGGGTGTGGCCTTATTCACATCTAGTCCTCAAGAATACTATGATATTCTAGTATGTATTATCGATTGGATTATGAATGAAATACACTAGGTGCTTTGTGTCAAAAAAAAAAAACTATAGCCATGGAAGAAATTGAGAGGATGTTGACTAGTATTATCAATCATTTAAAATTTTTAGAGCTAATAACTAACACGAGTATACATTATACATACTAAAAGAGAAATGATGATTGTTACGAAACAAAACATGAAGAAATGTGTTCACCAGTTAATTTACACATTTACTTGCTCATGATTTCTCGTAAAATAAAAAAGAGTATGTTTAAAATTTGAGAGATGCTATTTAATACGAAAGAATCAATTAAGTCTTTCACCAGTTAACCACTAAAATTTGACCTTAGGATATAGCATAAAATTTCATCAATAGTTAAGATTTAATACTGGTCGATTCAAACTTAATCAAAGTGTTTTATACTACATCCTATGGGCTATGCTCAGTTTTAGTAGTTCATCGGTGAGAGAATTAGTTGATTCCTCATCCTATAAACCACTCGTCCCAAAAAATGTGCCTCTGAAAATTTAAACACATCATTGTTCTTGCATTCGTACAAATATTTTGTTAGTTACAAAATCAACACGGGTGATAAGCTAACCAACTGAATTCAAGTTTAACTCATTAAACTATACATTTGAGGCGATGACAAATCATATTGCACCTCGATCTGTTTAGATTTTATAGAGTTTTGAAATGAAACTTGGTTTGCGTTTCAAGAGCTATGTACATAAGGAAATGTGATTCTAATCTAATTTCTAAATTTAAAAACAAGTTATAGAAACTTTGATCTTTCTTTTCCTTTTGATAATTTTTTTTTTGGTATATAAGGAATTGTTTCTCCACCCCAATTGTGGGATCATAGTAATGATAATAGAATAACATGGTTGGTGGTAATGTCCAAAATGAAAATAATTAAAACAGACAAAAATATTGAGACAAATAGAATTGATGAGGAGGGTGATGGCGGTGATGCTTGGTTGCTGGTACTACCTTTGAATATCATCCCCCAGAAGTCACCATCGTCGTTGCTGGTGCTGGACCCCCCATTGTTGCCCTTATTGGTTGCTCCGGTTACGGTCCCACCACCGTTGAAACCATGAAATAAATCACCATTATCCCTGTTCAATAATTCAGTCATTAGCACTCTTAAGAAAAGTACCTTTTTTTGGTTTATTAGGCATGGAAAATGTAATCTAAAAACATCAATAATGATTAATACATTGAACTAACCAACAGGAAATGAATGAGAAAATTTGCTTCAAATTGAAGTTAAAACAAACCGTAAAGGGGTTGGATCAGTGAAGTCTGACGATACTTGTATCCGACATATTTTGAGTTCAAGTCTCCATCGGTCCCCTTAGGATAAGATAAATGTAGTTTTGCCTTGAACTAATGTGTTACTATTGAGAAAAACTCAAGTTCCACTTAGACTAAAGATAACATATTAAAAAAGTTTATGACAAAACAACATTCATCATCTTACAAGTTGATTTTATAAGAATCAACTGTGGACCTGGTCGGGGCTGCGACCGACCCTCTTACCCTCTGTCTCAACTTTCCTTTTACTAATCACTATTCAGGAGATTTCGGGTTCAAATCTTCATTAATCCCTTTAGAATGAGGTAAATGTAATTCCCTTTATAAGTATTCAAAGAGTCCGAACGTTTTTTCCCAGCCTTAGACCCCACCCTAAAAAAAATTATTCCGACAAAAAAATAAGAAACACCATCATGAATGCGGCGCAACAAGTTTAGAACCTTAACTATATCAAATCATAATACTTCATAGTGGCTTCAACTTGAAGGAAAGCCAATATATTAGGTGATTTGATTAGTATTAATATTAATTTGTTGAAACACACAAGAGAACATTTTTCAACAATTTAAATGCTTAATTGTTGCCGCCTTAGTTGATATTTTAATTAAAATTTGTATAGCGACGAGAGTAGTAGGAAAGAATGAGTGGATCTCAGACGTAAGAAAGACAACCTTTTTGCATGTAATCCGTATATGAGACAAAGTATCCATTGAAAAGAACATGAGATAAGATGATGCACTTGTGTTAAAGAAACATGCGTGACTAGATTCAGTAAATTTAGGCAATTAAGTCATATACCTAATAAATTAATGTAGGTAGTAGTTTGAAATCTTATAAAGGGGAGTCACACTCAAAATAGTAAAAACCATTTTCCTAATCTAGGGTATGCAAGTTATTAAGAAGTTGATTGCTAGTGCCATTAAGGTACACTGGGTAATTATGCTAAACAAAAGTCACAACACTCTGGATGCATATTTGATTTAAGGTCATTGTAATCCTCCTGTTTAAAGCTAAATGAGTTTTCCAAAAATGTCTTAGAAAATGGTTGCTACTTGGTCCTCAAATAGATAATCAATCAATGAACTCTTGGGTTCCTAATCCTAGACCATCTCCAACATGTTGAAAGAATAAATTCCTAAACTTAACACCATTGGAAACCGCCATGATACCGCTGATGTAGAGATTGCATCTCACCTTAGGTTCAGCCCAACAGGACGGCTCGATGGCTTGGTGTTTTGGGCTAACCTAGATTCGGCTTACTAAATAGAGGCTCAGAGAAAAATTGGATGGTTTTGGCCCATGGGTGGCCTCATTTTTTATGTTGTTTGAACTTTTTTGTTGAGAAATAGGTTGGCCCAGTGTTATAGGCTAAGTCGAGAAAAAAAAACATAGACCAATAGATAAATGGGCCACCATGGCCCGCTATTGCGCTTTGTTGGGTCGGGTTGGACAGCCCAATTTGATAGCTCTGGTTAAAATTGTGATCAAATTTGTTAAGAGTCTCGATAGATAACAAAGTTCAGTGTGATACTTAAGCTATGACATTCTCTTGACTTATGGATTAGACTTTTGGGTTGGACTCTGTCCACAAGCTTAAATCCTATCAAAAAGTTAAGTCAAAAACTGAAGTTGAGTTCTATCAATGGAATGAAATAAAAGGAGAGTTAAAAACTCAAATTTTACTAATGTGTAAGGAAAGGACCGACTAATAAAGTGATAAAGAAAGGGTTAAATGTGGGAGACAATGTGAGAAAGTAATAAGGGGGGAGTCCCTTTCCCAATTCTGATCGTATAGCAACTACTTGGTGTATGAGCTGTGACGAATCAGAAATGGGCCCAAAGGGAGGTGAAAACACATTATGATATGAAAGGTCCCACTCTTACTTGCTGGAAAGCATATAAAAGGGGAATATAATTTCATGCCATTTTACCAATAACGCCCTTCAAAACATCTGAAAGGAAATCAAGTCTCTCTCAATGAGTCACTCTACTCTCAAAACCTAGTCAACCTATACTACACCCCTATTCACACACACTCTCACACACATATGCACCTCCTCTTCAACTTGCCCAATTCAGTTATATCACTCTTTTTTGCATTTTTCTTATCACTTACCTAATTATTGGATATGAATGGACCTCAATTAAATTAAAAGTTTCTAAATTTCACTTCCAAAATACACTAGCAAAAGAGTATCACAGTGCCCACCAACATATCCAAAGGGGATCTAAACAAAGTTATCTGCTGTCAAAATTCCCCGTTCCCCCTTAAAAACGAAAGAAAGAAAGAAGAAAAGATTTGCATGGTGAACTTTATTGGAAGAAAGAGACAAATGAACTGTAAATAAGAGAGTTGCTTGCTGTTGTTGGGCCATGAGTTAGAGAGATTCCCAATGACCTCACAATCACGTGCATAGACCTAAAAAGGCCCACTTTTCGCGTATATTTACTAAACTATTCAGATTAGTACTAATACAACTATTACTACCGTTAATTAAATCTGGTAATATCGACCGTGGAATACAAAATTACTGTACATTGAAAAGCGAGATTTAGCATAAACCCAGGTTTAAACGGTGAAAAGGGAAGCACGATAAAATAACAATATTCCCTACAGCTTTTCGCAGACCAACTTGCAATGTTTGTACTCTTTTTAGTATTGTTGCCCCGTCCTATTCTGCTGTACCGCGTCCCTCAACACCACCACCACCACCCCATGTGTTTTTGTTTATCAATAAAAAAAGAGAAAGGTGTAGGACCATTTGGCCAAAGAGAAGACGGGAGGGACATTCCCGTAATTTAAATATACCGAAAAGACGTTAATGACCTTTTCCATCATAAGATATTTAACGAAAATACGATATTAGCCTTTCTAAAGCCAGATAAATAAGAAGGTAATGTCCCTTGTCAGCGCATGGTATGCATCATCCTATTCTCGTATACTCTACGCGCAACTGAAAAGACTAATTTCTCTAGCACCCTATTCTATTCTTTGTTAAGATGATTTAATTTAGTTTAAGAATTAAAAAATTGAAGGGAAATGGGTAAAAGCTGAAAAGTAAAGTACCTGGGATCGCCAAAGACACCGGAGTACATGGTTAGCTGGTCAATTTGCCCAGCGGATTTGGCTTGCACACTTGTAGCCTCTGCATATTGAGCACCGAGCCCTCCCCCTGAAGGCACAAAGAACGCTCCATTTACCATTTCATCCCCATCCGTCCTCCAGTTCCAATCATTCCAATCTCCCTCGTTTGTATCCACGCGCTTCGTCACCTGTCATTTCAACAAACACCCCACCGTCAAACAACACGCTCATTGCATTACCAGCCAGCATACAACGCAAATTATGCGTTGCATCTCCAGCTCACGCGCCACCAACGCGAGTGTAAATTCACCGCATTTAAAACAAGAGTCAAACACACAAAAACAATGACATGATATTTCAAATCGATTTACATTTCCCATAAAGCCCCCCACACTCAAAAAGGGTGAAATAGTAAATTTAGTAATATTTAATAATAATAATTAAAGAAAAAAATGATCTACCTCTTTGGCGTTGGGGTTGGAAGGAGCAGTGTAACGGTTACCCTGGCTGTTAATAGTAGGATTAGCACTACCGCCGATAGCATACATCTCCCACTGCGTGTAATCGTTGTTTACAACATGAATATAACCATTTCTGCAACGTGGCATTCGTTGAACAAGTCCTTCACCAAAGTGATTAAACGCAATGGTAACCTGCATTCCTCTATCAGGTGTATACTTATCATTGTGACCAAGTAGCATAACTTCATCATGATGAGCAAAATGGTTGTTAGATATTGTTATACCAGTGGACCCCATAATAGCATCAATCAAACCGTCTGTACAATAAGAAAGTGAACAATGATCGATCCAGATATTACGAGAACCAAATATCGATATCCCATCACCGTCCGATACTCCTCTCCACCCTACATGTGTTGGACTCGCCCGTATGTTAGTATTCCCTGATGGTTTACAGTGATGCACATGGATATTATGAATGATGACGTTGGACACATACTGCAGCGTTATACAACCATGACCGGTGACGTGGACGTTTGCGCCGCGACCGTCGACGGTTTTGAAACTGTTGAAGATTAGTTCGTGTTTTAGGTTTATTGTCATATCGGCGAAAAATACGATCCATAGTGGTTCATCTTGAATCACGGCGTGACGGAGTGTTCCCGGAACGGGATTCGCCGGGTCTCTGTCGGAGGAATCTGTTACGATGTAGATCTGACCGCCTTTTCCTCCCATAGCACCGCGTCCGAACCCTATACCGCACTCCGCTAACTTCTGACGATTCGCCGCCCAATTTGTGTCGCACCGCCAACAATCGTCCACCGGATTCCCCGTCAGACATGCTGCTTGGTCCTTTGAAAGTAGTTCCCTCCTCGTAAGTGACACATTGATTTTCCTGCAAAATAGAGTGAAGTTTAAAAAACTAGTAGTGTGCATCCGCTCGCAGTGTTAGCACGAAGAATGAAATGTAGTGTAAGACAGAATGTTACCGTTGAACTTCATTAACTACAGCTTCAGGGAAAGGGTGTTGGTGAGGTAAGGTGAGATTGGAGATGGTTTTTGCTTTGATTTGAGATGAGAAAGAAGTTAGGAGACAAATTAAAAGAATGCAGGTAAGGGGAAGCATTTCTTTGAAGGAGGAACAATAATAACTTGGGTATGGGGGGTGGGTGTAAGGGCCTAAGAGGGTTTTGTCTGTTTTTTTTGTTGCTTCTGATAAATGTCTTTTTTTTCTTCCTACTTTAGATATCTTCCTCTTCAATGCACAACAACTTAGGAAGATGGAAATTTGGGGAAATAGGATGGCTTTTTATAATAATTGGAGATTATAATAATAATGGTCGCGGTAATTATTCTTAAATTGAACAAAATTCATTTCCTTTGATGGTGGGGTTTAGTTTATGGGTATTTGTTTATTTCAATTGAAAAATAAAATAAAATTATTGGAGTGGCTGTGTGTGAATACGATAGATGATGACAAAAACTGAAGAGGAGAAGGGTTGAGGAGAAAGAGAGAGACTCATTCTCTATCTTCTCTCTTGGTTTATCTAATTCTCTCCCTCTCAATTACTCACATTCTTTGCCTTGCTTGCTTGTTAGTATCTCTTGACATTGCGGCTAAAATATCAATCTATGGAGAGAAGCTTATCCAAATGGTTTATGAGTGAAGTCATGTATTTTAATTTCTTTCTTCAGCATCAAAATTAGCTGCTTTAATATTTTCTTATGTGGATTAAGATTCTTTGCGGGAACTTTGTGAGTTTTATTCCCAGTTATCCCCCACCTCCACTTTTAAAAAAGTCTTTTATCTATCATCATCGCTTTTATGAATAGGTGGGAAAAAGATTTGGGGTTAGATACTAATGAACAAGATTGCATCTTGGAGTGGAAATGCTCGCCAAACATTTCCTTTTCTTGGCTCACGAAGAAAAGTAGCAAAGATACAAAGGGGGGTAAAATTCCGTAAAAACAAGTATCTTTGAGGATCCCCCGTGTGTAATTTGCGGCAAAGCTTTCTTTCCGTAAACAGAGACTAAACACACGATGCGATATTCGCGAGGTATTATTTTTCTTTGAAAGGGATATTAGCGAGATATATTTAAATATAAATTAGCGTTTTCAACTTTATTCATTTTTTTTCCTAGTAAGCAATGATATTGAATAGAGCATTAGGTATGTTCAAAACCAGAATAATACAAAGGAATCAGAGGTTGTTGATACAATTGACAGCACTGTTCCATCATAGTGGCGGAGACAAACTAGAATCTCTCTTTCCACCCCAAAGATAAATCAACACCAAGACAGATATTTGATACGAGCTACAATTGAGTCTAGCTTGGCTTCTTCACCTATGTTCTGCACAGTACTTCTGAACTTGAAGGATGGTCCGAGGTAGTTAGTGGTTAATGTCCTTGGTCAATGACTGTATCCGATCATGTTTGGTGTTGTACCTGCGAAGTCACTCCAATGCTAAAGTCAGTGAGGTTGTCTTAGCAGAGTAATAAATGTGAGAATGCTTATCATTAATGAGGCAATGAATGTTGTATTAATAAAATGTGGTGGGGTTTGTCCCAACGAATCAGAGCTGTCTGATCTTGTGATTTGATCTGAGCCCTTGATGTTTGGATTGAGCCTTTTGATATTGCGCCTTTGAGGGGTGTGAATAGATGTGAAAAGAGAGGGTGTATATGGTCAAAACTCTCACCATAACAACCTCTAAAACACACATCATTCCGAGCTAGCCAGATGCACTGACAAGTTGTCAACCAGATTCAAAATCTCACCTTGAATTTCTTCCCAATACATAGCTCGCCAAAATGGATGAGATATCGATGTAAGTCATGAGAACTAGGCAAAATAATATCAAGCCAGCGCTCCACCTCCTGCCACACCTTCCTCGAAAAGTCTCAATTCGTGAATAAATGTTGAGCTGCCTCTCTGTGATTATTACAAAGCACTCGGACTGCCCCTTCCTCTGAGAGAATGATATGACGCCTCAACAGGATTTCGCGAATCGGTAAAGCATTAATAAGCAATTGCCACCCAAAAACAAGAACTTTTGATGGAATTGAAGCTTTCCAAAGAACTTTAAAATCTGAAAACTCGTTGTCACGCACCTCTGAATGCGTTAAATCTTTTGACATCAGAAAGATGTAGCAAGATCGCACTGAGAACTAAGAAACACTCTGAGGGCTCCAAAATCCAACTTCAAGAATTTAATCGATCACAATTAAAAGCACCTCCCTTAAAATATCGATCAACACAACACTATCATCACTGGGAAGCTGCGAGCCAAACGAAAAGGCAGGCAAGTTCTAGCGCCAACTGCTTTGACGCCACATATCAATATCAGCAATCTTCACATTTTGCTGAGAACAACGTGCAAAAATGTTAGGAAAATCTAGCTTCAAAGGATGCTGCCCAACCCAATGGTGATGCCAAAAACTCACACCACAGCCATCTCCCGCCCCCTTCTAACACTCGACTCAAACCACCCCGCCGAAAACCGCTCCTCACCCACCCAATTAAGGTCACATCACCATAAAGAGGAGTTTGTCCTTCTAACCGGTGGTATTTCAGTAAAGAAAATAGAGCCCAAATCATCGTACTGGTAAGAAAGAATATCCCTCCACGAAGTTTCCTCATTCGACAAAATACGCCATTTCCACTTAGCCAAGAGGGCAGTGTTAAACAACTCAATATTTTTAATGCCAAGGCCACCCTCCTTCGTAGACATACCTCTAGCGTCATCTTTAATTTACCACAAAAAGTCTCTTTGTATATTAATCAAACTCTTGATCACCATCTTCGGCCCCTTATAAAAAGATAAATAATAAAGAGGAATACTATTTAAAATAGAATTGATAAGAGTTACCCGACCACCCATTGAAAGATGACTCCCTTGCCACAAAGACAACCTTTTGCGAAGCTTATCAAGCACTGGTTTTCAAGTTGCACTCCTTGGATTTGCCCTAACCGGCATACCCAAAAAACTTGAAAGAAATAGACTCCGCTCGACAATGAAGAAACGTTGATGCCGAATTCAAAAAATCCTTCGAAACAATAACCCCAATAAGCTTGCTCTTATGAAAATTGACTTACAATCCTGAGACAAGTTCGAAGCTTAATAGTGTCATCGGCAAATTGTAATATTGGATATTGTAAAGAATTGTGAACCTTATACTCGACAAAGGAACATAACTCCACCGCCTTAGCCATCATAGCCGTCAACCCCTCGACCACAATCAAAAAATGAAAGGGTGGGTGAAAGAGGATCCCCTTGCCGGATCCCTCTTCCAACTTGAAAGTCTTTTGTGGGACTACCATTAACCAACACCGACATAGAACTAGAGAACACACAAGTCTTCACCCATCTAGTCCACTCCAATCTAAATCCATCATTTCCATCATATACCCCCCAAAAATTCCAAGAAATATAATAATACGTCATTTCGAAGTCCACTTTGAACATCAAACAATCTTCCTTCTTTCTCTTTGCCAAATCAACCACTTCGTTTCCCAACAGCACGCCATCTAAAATGTTACAGCCCCCCAAAGTGATCTCCAAGTGTCAATCCGCTTCAACTTTATTCGTTAATTATTGTAAAAAAAAAAACTTTATACGTTAACTAATAACAAACTATTACTATCCAAAAAATAGCACAATATTCTTTAGGCCAAACTGCATTTTTCGTACTCACCAAAAAAAATGCATTTTTATTCTTTATTTTTGGCCAAAGTTTCAATTTGGTCTTATATTTTTTTTCTCACTTTATTTATTTATCTTTCAAATCTGTGTCAAAGTGATATTTTTTAAGATTTTTGCGCACTAGGCTGACGTGGCGTCTTAAGTGGCACAATGACTAGAATTTCACAAGGATATCTTCAAGAACACTTCAATTTCTTGTTTCTTGAATAACCCATGCAATATGTGACCAAATTGAATGAGACTAGACTCTAATATGAATAAATTTTCACAAGGAATTCAGTGGAAGCCAAATTAAGCTCAGAAAAGTGCTTATGCGCAAAATCACTTATAGAACCGAAAGCTTAAAGAGGAGGAGAAAAGGAACCGACGCTGTTTTAGTTGAAATTTTTTGTTGTAGTTCAATTACTGCACTCAATACGAGTGGAACGCAGTTGATTTTATTAAATTTGGTTGTGAATTGAGAGTAGGACCCAAAACGCAATTTCTAGATGTGAATTGCATCTTCTGAGGGTTCGATCAGTAGAGGGGGCAACTTTGCCTCCCCGGAAGAAGAATAGCCCTGCTCTCTAGCCGATTGATCCTGTTGGTCCCTCTTCACCGCAATTTGCGATTTAAGCGCTTTTTCGATCAAAATACTTGTTATATTCTAATTCCTCGTTTGATTTCGAGCATGTTAGGTTCAAGAATTTCTTTATCTAGTGTTGTATAGTGAATTTGCCATTGTTGAAACTCTCTTTGAAGCCTCATCTTCTTCATTCGGCCAAAAGTGCTTTTGCTGTATAAGCACTTTTCTGAGCTTAATTTTGGTTTAGTTGAGTTCCTTGCGAAACTTTATTCATGTCAACTTAATTCATTCAATTTGGTCACGTATTGAATGAGTTATTCAATAAATAAGAAATTAAGACGTTCATAGTGTTCTTTATTATGCAACTGTTTTTTTGTATTCTTAAAGACATTCATAGTGTTCTTCATTTTTTAGTGTTTTTATTTAAAAAATAAAATGCCACGTAATTTAATGAAATTCCTGTCAATTGTGCCATTTAAGACGTCACGTCAGTCCAGTGCATATAAATCTTAAAAAATGACCATTTTGGCACAGATTTAATAGAAAAAAGGGCCAATATAGAATCAAACGGAAACTTTGGTCAAACATAAGAATAAAAAATATAGTTTAGCCTATATATTACATAAATCCAAGCATATTAAAATCTAACATTTTGATGGTTTCTCGCAACCCAAGAGGTACATTGTTACCCAAATTTATTCATAACTAGCCGCCTGACCCGTGCTACGCACGGGGTTGACTAAATTTTAGTTAGCAAAACTAAACTAAAACCGGAAGGGGAAACCCTCTTTAATAAACCAATCATTCAAGACAACAGTTTTCTGTCCACTGCAGGAATAAAACTTGGGAGCACTAAGTCGACCCCGTATCCCAGGGTAGCTTATGCTAGTGGACCAATGATGTTGGTTTGTAAAATATATAGTCAAATAATTGTGGATTGAAATTAAATTATAGCTATAAATTAAATAAGAAGATTATAAAATTTAAAAAGAATATTGACAAAAAACGTTGAAATTAAACATCCATAGATAATGGGAAGAAAATGTCTAAAGCTTTTAATAACATAATCCATATTTATCAAATGTAAATATAAAAACTTAGCCGATGATAAGAAAGAAAAGAAGACAACACAATTAAAAACTAAAACACGTGGGTATCATGCATGGTTGTATGAAAACTCATGATAAAATAGGAGCAGTTATATAAAGTTGAAAGAAGATGGTGGAAGTTGTATTATAAATGTGGCTGAAGTTCCCGTTGAAAGAAGATAAAAATTTAAACACCAGTTAAAGTATGTTTTTAATACCGTTTGATGCGAAATGACAAAAATAAAGAAGACAACACAAATAGAAAGTGAAACACGTGGGTATCGTGCAGGGTTAGATGAAAACCACCAATAAAATAGCACCACCTATAGAAAGTTGAAAGTAAGACAACACAAATAGAAAGTGAAACATGTATGTAGGTATCATAAAGAGTCTGATTTAAAACTAAACACCAATTTAAGTATGCTTCTAATACTCGCTGGTGCGAAATTATCAAAATAAAGAAGAAAACACCAATTTGAACATGTAAACATTTTTCTGGAACCTATTTTGTCACGAATGTTTTTTTGCTTTTTCATCAAACATGTTATTGAGGAACGAACTTCGCGGATTTGAACATCTAAAAAAATTTTTGGACCCTATAGTATTCCAAAATACATCGTCAGCATCACACTTTACGTATTTTATCACAAACTTATTATTATTTTTTACCAAACCGGTTATTAACAAAGATACTTCTGGTATTTGAAGACTTAAAAAGTTTTTATGAATCCTAAAGTACCCCAAAACATACTATTTAACATTTCACTTTAAGCATTTTGGTACAAAATGATTTTTTTCACAATCAAGTACACTAAAGCACACTGTTTAGCATCTCACTTTACGTATTTTGTCACAAACTTATTATTCTTTTTAACCAAACAGTTTACTTACAAAGAAACTTCTGGTATTTGAAGAATTTTTTTTTTATGAATTCTAAAGTACCGCAAAACATACTGCTTAACATTTCACACGTATTTTGGTACAAAATATTTTTTTTCCACCATAAGTACACCAAAACATGTTGTTTAGCATCTCACTTTATGTATTTTGTCACAAACTTATTATTATTTTTTACCAATCCGTTTACTTTCGAAGAAATTTTTGGTATTTGAAGAGTTAAATTTTTTTATGAATCCTAAAGTACCCTAAAACATAATGTTTAACATTTCACTTTACGCATTTTTGTACAAAATAATTTTTTTGCCCAAGTACACAAAAACACACTATTTAGCATCTCGTTACATATTTTGTAATGAAATTAAATCTTTTTCTCACAAAATGGATTATTGAAGTTTTTTTTTTTGCATATTTAAACATCTAAAATTTTTTGAGACTGTAAAATACCCCTTAAAATATAAAAAAGAAAAAATACAAAATTTTAAAATATAAAAGTAGAAAAAAAAACTGAAACCAAAATGGAAGAAGGGAAAAAAATGAAGAAAAAAAGTAAAACTTTAAAATATAAAAGAAGAAAAAGGAAAAAGAGAAAAAATGAAAAAAAGGAAAAAAAGGAAAGAAAAAAAGAAGGTTTGGAGCCAGTTTGAAGTTGCATGACAAGCCATATATATATATATATATATATATATATATATATATATATATATATATATATATATATATATATATATATAAGAGATAAACGTAAGCAAATATGATAAATGTTGGACTTCAAATTACTGGAAGGGATTCAAAGATTTCCACAATTATATTTTACCCTCATAATCCTAAGAGTATAAGTACTAGTCATGTTTGATCCAAAAAAAAAAATATTAGTCATGAGTTCTCATCCCAATTTCATCATATAACATATAACAATGTTAACCAATCTAAGGGACCAGAAACTAGAGCTGGCAACATGGGCGGACAGGGGCGGATCCAGGATTTTAAAATAGGGTGTTCCTTTTCCTTCAATTGTACAATTTTAAAAAAAAAAACAACGATAAAGTAATGTTTCAAAAAAATCAACTATAAAATAATGTTCCAAAATAAAATACCTTTTAATCCAAGTCTAATTGCATTTTCCTCTTTATCATAGTTTGGAAGCGTTTGTATATACAGTTTAAGAAAAAAACAAGGCTTAAATATGCTTTTACCCCCTGCAAATAGGGGGTGTTCTGCTTTTACCCCTTACAATTTTTTTTTTTAAAAAAAAACCCTTGCAAAATTCACTTATTTGATTTGAGTCCTTCTGTTAGTGCTCCGTTACAAAAAACGTCTACGTAGCATTTTTTATTCTTTTCTAATTTTTTATAATGCTGACTGGGCTGCCATATCATTATTTTTATTTATTCTTTAATTATCAGTTAATTCATCTCTCTCACCTTCATCTTTCTCAATCCTCCCTCTTCTCTCTCACTCCTGCACTTCATCTCTCTCACAACAAAGAAAGCCTTCTTCACCACCAAACCATCACCGTGAGTGAGTTCTCCCTCTCCCCTCATCTCCACCTCCGCTGGCATGCTGTCAATCTCATTTCCTGTACAATCCCATTTCCACATATTAAACCAAAGGCCCATTTCACTCTAAAATCCTGAAACCCATCTTCAGATTCATGGTCTCATGGGTGACAGAAAGAGAGAAGAAAGAGGGCTTTATGATTCACTCTAAAATCCACATCATTTGCAGACTGATTTCTGCCTCTGCTTCTCAATTGAGAAACGCTACTTTCTGCTTCTCCAAGGTCACTCTCGCCACTGTTCTCTCTCTCTCTCTCTCCCTGTCACCTCGCCAATGTTCTCTCTCTCTCTCTGCGAATGATCGATTTCTCCCCAAGAGATGGCACAACTTTACTCTCTCTGATCTAGGGTTCATAAGAACTGAAGAAGGGAGGAGGAACACCACCCTAAACCGCCAAATCGTTGTTGTCACCATCACCAAAAGACTACCCTCACAACACGCCTCACCACCAGACCCCAAATCGTGATTTGCAGAACACCTTTTGAGATCAAACCCCCAAATCGTGATTGGCAGGGAAAAAAGAGGGAGAGGAAGAAGAAGGTTAGGGGAAAAAGAAGAAGAAATGAGATTTGCCTAGTTTTTGTTGAAGACAAAAATGCAAAGAACATGAGGTTAAGAATTGGGGATTTAGGGTTAACAGAGAGAGGAAGAGGAAGTGTTAAAGGTGAGAGATTTTTTTTTTTAAAAAAAAGAAGAAGCTGAGTGGCAATACAGTCAGCAATAAAAAAAATTAGAAAAGAAAAAAAAATGACAACTCAGTCATCAGATGTTAGCCAGCTCAGCCTTTTTTGTAACGGAGCACTAACAGAAGGACTCAAATCAAAAAAGTAAATTTTGCAAGGGGTTTTTTAAAAAAATTGTAGGGGGTAAAAGCAAAACACCCCCTATTTGCAGGGGGTAAAAGCATATTTAAGCCAAAAAATAACCGTGGTAGTTTATAGAAAATATATTAGTAACTGATGATTTAGTGGTTATGTCTGTCGTATGGCGCTTCCTGGGCATGGGTTCGATTCCCCTAATATTCATTATCACATGAATTTTGTGACCATTCTTTTTATTATAAGAGGACAAAACCACAAAACCGAAAAATTATTTAAAAAACGGCTGAAGGGAGAATCGAATCAAACTTGGTAAACAATGCTCCAACAAGGAACTCTATCCACTACGCCAAATGCCTATTCATGTAAAACATGTGCAAATTTATTATATATTTAGTACCTGATATTATCATGTAGGGTACATTAGTAATTTTAGATGAATTTTTGGGTGTTCCCGAGAACAAGGAGAACACCCCCTGAATCCGCCCTTGTGGGCGGAGATTGAATCCTCGACAACAGGCTCTTCTAAGGTAAGTTTTGCAGCAAACATAACAACCGTCGGATTAATTGAATGGTTGAGATGTTAGATGGAAAAATATCTAAGTTTAAGTATTATACTTAATTACTTCTAAATTTAACTTATATATACACACACAAGTTAACTGTGAGAGATTATTAGAAATCAAAGAAAATAAAACAATTTAAACCCTAAAGAAATTGGATTTGGATTCGGTGCATTCGATTGTGATGCATTCAGGTGCATTCAAGTGTATTTGAACCACTAAATGCATTAAATATTTGATATGTAAAAAATAATATAAAAGATGTGAGGAGAGAGATATACACATGTTTCCCGAATGCACTGAATCCAAATCCAAAGAAATTCCAAACATGGAAAAAGTAAAAGTTTGCATGCATGTGGTGTGCATTCAAGATCTGGATTCGATTCACATGTCTCTTTTTATATATACTTTTTTGTGTATTACATATGTCTATCTCTTCTTTAGGAGAGTAGCCATGAGCTTTTGGAAACTTAAAACAGACATCGTACTATGGGTCTAGATAATTGAATTAATTCCATTCATGTATGGAAGTATGTCTAATACAATATTGGTTATGGTTTAATTGGTTTATAGAAATAATGAATAAATGATATATATATATATATATATATATATATATATTGTTTTCGTTTTAGTCGGAGTGGTAAGTGCTTCCCCACACACACACCAACGAGACTCATCAAAAGTTTAAATGGCTAAAATTGTCAAAACAATCAACAATAGACAATACATAATAGAATTTTAAAAAAGTACGTTGATAAATGAAAGAAAGAAAAGAAGCTCCCATAGAATCACGATATATAATTTCTGTGGTCATATTTGAGTAAGAGATTAGTCTTTATAGTTGCGCATAGGATACCCGATTTAAAAGAAAAAGAATCACGATAATTCCAATATAATCACTAGAGTCACTAAACCAAACTGGGATATGGCTAGTCTTCTAGCATGTATATGGGGTGTTCCAGCCTTCCAGGCTCCACGAACTCACAATTGTGGTGATTTATGGAAATGCGTTTTGGTTGTAGTTTTTGATAATTAAATATTATTTTAGATTGAGTTGAGAATTTTATACTAAAGTTTTATCACATATTTGTATTTTATATTAAATCTTTCAAAATATTGTTTATTTCATTTCCAAATTAAATTTTAACTAAAGTTAAATAAAATTAATACCATTTAAACTCTAATTTACAAATACTTGCTCAAGTGCACTTGATTAATATGTGTTGGCAATGACAACAAACATCATAAAAACTTTGTTTGGGAGGGGAGAACCACAAGGGTTGGTCTAAGTGGTAACTGGACATAGATCCCACCTCAATGTCTCGGATTCGAATTTTAGGTGTGGCAAAAACTCAGTTGGGTGGAGAGAACCACACAGGACTAGAAACTTGTGGTCAGCGAGGTTCCCCGGTGTAGATTAGTCAATGACAAGAACGGTGGAAACTATGCACCAATTACATGGTAAAAAAAAAATCATAAAAGAATGATGGTTTATTCCATGTCATTGAAAGTGACATGGTATTTTACAATTTTTATATATTCTTATTATGGCAACATCGATTTTATATATGATTAAACTTAGTCATTTAAAATTGTATGCACCGAATGTCATAGTGTTTATTTTCACAATTCAAATAAGTCTATAATTGCTATTATAAAAAAAAACTATAATTGCTCTTCCTAGACATGTTATGTTTTTTTGAGAATGACGTGTTAAGGTTATCAATTAAAGTTTAAGTGTAAATTGAACTCATCTAAACTTTCACAGTTTTAATTAATGGTTATCTTTTAATTTGAGATTGTCTTCATTTCTTAAAAGAATTGGAGAAATCTATTACGATAGTTTTTGGTGTATAAATACATGCATTTTCAAAGTTTGGGTATTGGGTGAAGATCTCTCTGTAGTAGTTGTTTTAAGTCGCACTCAAATTGACAAAGAAACAAATGTTGTTCATATAGGTGCTTTGCTTTCCCAAAATTTACAAGAGTTGCAATTTTGGGTGTAACCATTAGGAGTCCTTTTTTCTTCTTCAGAAAATACACCTCCCTTCTGATAAGAAAATTTTTATAACTATTTTACTATTTTTCAATAGCTTATAGAGTGAGTGAACAACTAAGTCTCTCATTGATGCACCAACAAAATTGACCTAAAATATAATATATAATGTTATAATGATCGAGATTTCATACTGTAACTTTGTATTCCAGATTACTGAGATTTCATTTTGCACTTTGTCTCCTGGAAAAAAAAAAGTACCAAATTGAGTGTTTTTTTCATCCCTAGTGAGGGCTTTAGTTTGTGTCTCACCTTATACGCCACCCTATTTATCATACGTATTTTGCTTCTAAAAAATTATATTTATACAATTTTGCCATCCAAAAATCAGCCTCAAAAAAGTAAAAGGATGTTATCAAAACAAAAATCAAAAATGTGTTATCAAAAGGTGTTAATAGTACACACCAAAATTTTAAGTTGTTGAGTGTTTTTTGTGTCCAAGTAGTTTCGATAATTGAATCCATTACTTCTAGACACACGTTTTTTTACCCCCACCTTGATGTATTATACCCCCACAATTTTTTTTATTCCCAAAATGCCCCTGAGTAATTATGTGTAACGGATTTATCTAATTAAAAGATAAATCAGTTTGTTAAAAAAAACCAAAACGTATTTATCTTTTTAATTAGATAAATTTGTATTTTAAATAGAGTGCATAACGGATTTAATTCAACCCACCTAATTCTGGTATTGTTCCAATAACAAAACAAAATTACATAAGCGAAATATAAATCCGTTCTTGTTATGTTTTAATAACGGATTTATCTAAGTTATTAGATAAATTCGTTTTGAACTATTTCAAAACGGGTTTATCTAATAAATGGATAAATCCATTTTGTTAATTTGCACAAACAGATTTATATTAATTAGATAAATTCGTTTTGTAGATCTAAAATATAAGGATTTTAGGGCAAATAAATCTAAAATATAAGATCTAAAATATAAGGAATGTTATATACAAAAAAAGTGACAAAATATTAGTGAAACGTCAATCAGATTCAGAGTCAGCTGCTAAGTCTATAATCTTTGGTGAATCAGATGGTGGTTTCGGGGCCGGAGCTAAAGACATCCATAGTTGGAAATGCCCTATATAAAGATCCAACCATGAAGTAGCCTCGTCAGATGAAAAACGCTCCCACTGAAGACCAACTGGAGGCAATGGACACTCAGGCAAAAGCGCAACATATATACCCCCAGTGAAGGTTGTTCACGTTAAGAATACAAATGATGCTGCGACTCTTACTAGTCGAATATGAACCTCTCAACGGCAAATAAGTATATGAGGTTTTCAAAGATAATGCAACTAGGGCAACATTATGTTTGGTAGAAATAATGTACCCCATCGTAGGCATCGCCCGCCACTTTTTCCTCGTCCTGCCTCTCATAATCCCTAACAAACAATGACTCCTTAATAGTTGCAAGTCTTTTACCCCAAATAATTCAGCATATAGATCATAAGGTAAGGTTATTTCTTGAGTTAGTTCTTGTCAAATTAACAGCAGACTTTCCTCACCATAATCAAGTCCAACTGCAACTGCTCGGAAGCCACAATTCCCATCCCCTTCTACATCAATAATGTCTGCAACGTATGGGTGGAAATGTAGAGGAACCCATGGTAATAAACGATATGATGAAGACTGTGGTGAACACTGTGAGATCCACTGTGACAGTTTCTTTGAAGTCTCATGTGATAGTGATGGTTGCTGTGAGAGTTTCTTTGAAGTTTCCTGTGATAATGATGGTTGTTGTAGAGTTATTGTTGAATTTCTCATGCTTCTCGCAACCAAAAGTAATTTTATCTTTTGTCCCCTTTTACCTCCAGCTTTGCAAGATCTAAGGATGACAACGACAACTCTGATGTCTTTCCCAACGTCTCTGACCCAACGTACAACATCATCACGTGTTGGAAATAGCTACAAATATACAATTATTATTTTGTTAATTAATTAAATATCTATATACATTTTTTAAGAAAAAAAATAATTTAAAATACTGCATCCATCATGAATGTCCCTGATGTATCTATCGAGAATAGAACCAATTGTGACTCTGTATCCATATCTGTTTCATTTTAAATTTTTTAAAAACAAGTAAATATAATAAAAATAATGCGAAACAGATTTATCTATTAGATACATAAATCCGTTGTTGTTGTTTTTTTCAAAATGGATTTATGTATATAAAAGGTAACTCCATTTTTCAAAATAAACAAATAACGGATTTAATTATCTAACAGATAAATCCGTTTCACTTTTTTTGCACACTGGAGTTACGTTTTTAGTAGGTAATTCTGTTATGCAAAAAACAGAATAACGGAATTATCTTTAATTTTTTAAATCCGTTTGGGTTATAAAAAATGAAAACGAAATTATCTTTTTTGACATAATTCTGTGTGCTAGAAAAAATGCACAACGAAATTATAATTTCAAAATTATAAATTCGTAAAAATTTAAATTAAATAAATAACGAAAATACCTTTCTGATAGGCGAATCCGATGAACAAAAAATGGGACCCACACAGAGAATTGGGACCACAAGCTGAAATGTGTAATAAACGACAGGAGTATATTGGGGAATACTCGAAAATCGGGGGGGGGGGGGGGGGGGGGGGGGGTATGCGGTGTTATGGTGGGGGTACATAAAACACGTGCCTTACTTCTATACCCAAAAAATCTGTGTCTCAGCCGACACATTTACCTAGGCCCAATTGATAAGCTACCCAATGGTATCACATTTTTTCAAGGCTAAAACTATTGGGCCTGTTTTGTTTTGGTCTGTTAGTGTGTATTTCTGTGATGAGTAATTCACCTCCTAACCCATTCCATTTCCCCCCACACCCCTAATTCTCATTAGTTCATATTAAATACCCAAAAAATTCCTTATCTCAGTCTCTAATCCACACACCATTCCTAAAGTGAACCATTAATGTATTTACCTAAATCCGTTTTTCCAAAAATATCAAAGCAGATTTATGTTATAAATAGGTAAATCCGCTTTGTGTATTAAAAATACCCGTTTTTTTTTTAAATTTTTTAAAAAATGTTATAAAAATACTACTAAAAATCCGTTAAAGAGTCAAAACTAATCTAAAAATTATAAAAACACCACTAAAAATCTAATAAAACCAAAATAAGATTATGCAAATCTTTTTAGATTTTTTGGAGATTATTAAAAATTAAAAAATTATTAAAAAATAGTAAACGATGAAATTTTGAAACCCCCTGAATTTTTTCGGATTTAATGACTGTGGTTTCATTACAATCTGAGTAGGTTGCCCGAAAACCGATTTTTTAGCCTAAACTATTCACCCAACGTACAACATTGTCACGTGTTAACGAACTACACACTAAACAGAACCAAAAAACGGTCGATATTCATATCTATTTTATTTTTCTAAAAAAAATTAATTTTAATTTTAATTTCAAAGCGGATTTATCTAACAAAAAAGTAAATCCGCTTTTAAAAATAACAAAACGGATTTAACCCCACCTAAGGTAAATCCGCTTTGTTATTTTTTCAAAGCGGATTTATCTACCCAATAGGTAAATCCGCTTTTAAAAACAACAAATCGGATTTACCCCACCTAAGGTAAATCCGATTTGTTATTTTGTATTCACTTAACAAAAAACTTTTTCATTTTCGTTTCGTATTCAACATTATTTTAATTTATGAATAAGTTTCTAAATAAATTGTTTTTGTATTCATCTAAAAAATGTTTTATATATATGGTGAAAATCCAGACAACCCTACGAAACATGACAGAAGGCATGCACCCTCACCACAAGATAAGTGTTAAAATGAAAATGAAAATGAAAATGAAAAAAGATGAGAATCAGGCTTCCATTTGATCTGCATTAATTCTCTATACATATACATGAGTACTGTGCAAACAATTAAAACAAAGGCAGCAAAAATAAATAGATATAAAAACATGACCAGTCATTAATAATTTATCTTTTAATCTACAAACTGTACACAACAAAAAAAAAAAGGTAGAAATAAATAACTGCTAAATGCTAATGCTAACATTTTGTTATAGCAGCATGAGTAGTATCATCATGCTCAGTAATCTCATCAGATAAATACAAATTAGGTGAAGAAGTAAAAGAAGAAACTGCAGAAGAATAAGAAGTAGAATCAGAACAAGTGTTAGAAGAATTATTAGAAACTGCTAAACTAATCAACAAATCAACAAAAGCACCAACAATAAACCCATGATTATTTCTACCATTAACCTTTAAATACCAACTCAAAAGTTCTTCTAAACCTTCCCAATCTTTAACACCATGAGACTCAACCATTTCTTCCATTGATCTCTTAAAATCCTCATAAGGATCTTCTGATTCCATAGCCAAAACAACACTTTCTTTAAATAAAAAACCATTAGCCTTAGCTTCTTCCAAAATAGAACTTGTATCACCTGGTTCAAAAAACAACCTCTCTGATCTCACACCTCGTACCAATGTCTCTAATGTTTCACCATCATTAATATTGTAACAAGAATAATCTTCTGATTCTGTTGAAAAACTTGCTGATTCTGATGATGTTGTGAACATTGACTTTGGTGTTTCAATAATGCTTTCTGAAGTAGGGTCAAAAAATACAGAATTAACTGTCTTGAATATATCATCACTAGTTGTACCATTTCTGAATGAGAGTGTTTTTGGGTGGCCACAAGAGGGTAAAAATGTCCATGGTTGTTTTTCTTTGGTTTTGAATAGAGAAGGTAGCTTCAAAGTTTTCTTCTTACCCATTGGATCTCAGAAATGATGAAGAGGGTTTGTTTGAGAGTTTTGGTTTGGTGTTTGTAATAAATTTGATTTGACGAGAAGTGAGTATTTAAAGAAGAAGCAAAAGAATGTGAGGGTCTGGTAGGTGCTTTCATGTGTGAATTAAATTTGTAGGTTTGTGAAATTCAATGTAATTTAATGCACCCATCAACAACTGAATGTAACAGCAATCTTTTCACCAGTGTCAGCTTCATATATCTTCTTTAAAATTATTAATTAAATTAAATTAAATCATATAGATATTGAAAAGTACTGTTGAACTAGTCCCCTTCACATTATCTATTTTTCCCTTATCGTCAGCTAGGGCAAACTCCCAACGGCTATTTTCACGCCGCGCGCCTCCACGATTCCATGACTGCCACCAGGAATCCGCCTAGAGCCACGGTGGCTACTGCAGAGGAAACTGATCTCCTGCAAAGAAGCAACAAGAAACATAAGATACAGCAACAAAACCCTATAGTTACGCAGCAAGAAGAAGAAATGAGTGAAGTGCCAGAAGGTAACAAATCTACACCTTCTTTCAAAGATGCTCTACTACATGCTAGTAATGGAAACAATGAATCCTGTTGGAGTGACATGCTAAGCTCAGAACTTGCAGAACAACAATCAGTTTTGGAAACTCCTGTTTGCGGGACTGAGAAGACCAAAAACTTATCTCATTATCCATGTCTCTGATGAGGAAATGATTGAAATATCCAAACACCTGAGAAACACCTTGATTGTTAAGGTCTTGGGTAAGAAGGTGAACTTTAGAATGCTAGAAAGTAAGTTAAGAAGAGATTGGGTTCGAAATGGCACCATTCGCATTACTGACATGACTGAGGATTACTATTTGGTTCATCTTTCTGATTTTGAAGACTATAAACATGCTTTATTTGAGGGGCCTTGGAAGGTTGCAGACCATTACTTGATAGTTCAAAGATGGAGACCCATGTTCTCTCCTAGTGATTCTTTAGCTAAGAAAGTTGCTGTTTGGGTGAGGATTCCAAAATTGCCTTTGGAGTTCTATAATGAGAAGATTCTGACAAGGATAGGGTCTTCTATTGGCACCATGCTCAAGATAGATCAATTGACATCTTTACACTCAAGAGGAAAATTTGCTAGAATATGTGTGGAGCTTGATCTTGATAAACCCCTTGTCTCTCACTTCTATATTCGTGGTATGAAGTTATTCTTAGAGTATGAAGGGCTTCATTCTATTTGCTTCCGATGTGGAAAATATGGTCACAAGAAGGATAGTTGCAGGGAATTATTGGAAGTGGAACCTGTGGAAAAAACTCCTAAAGAGGTGGAGGCAGATGTGGTAAAAGAACAAGTTGATAAGTCAACTACTGTGCAGAGTGAGCAACACAAGCCACCTCAGAATGTGGAGACACCAGTGAATAATGAGATAGAAGAGATTGATATGGGGCCTTGGAATATTCCAAAATACATAGCTAGAAAGAAGGAGAACAGTGCAGCAAAGGAAAATACTAAGAAAAGTGGTGGTAGCCAACAGAAAAATTCTGTTTTGGGTGATAAAAAGACCAATTATGTTCCAAAAGTTGTTGAGAAATCTCAAAAGAAACAAACTAATGTTGAGGAAGTTGCTGAACATGTTTCACTTAATACTTGCCCTGTGCAACAGAATTCAAATGACTCTAATGAGTGTCCTCCAAGCTCATTAACCAATAACACTATCAAGAGGAAAGTCAAGAACCCTGCTAGTGGAAAGAATCCTCAATTAGCAGTGAAGGATAGGAAACTGGCAAAGAATGGTAAAAGTGTGGCTCGTAAAGACAAAGGTCTAACTAAGGGTGACATTCTTAAAGATAGAGGGAGAAGTCAATTCCTGAATACTTTGAAGGAAAATATTCCTTCTACTAGTAGGAATGATGCTGATGATGCCATTATGAAGGCAGAAGAGGAGGCCTCTTTGGCCTACATGAAGAGCATTTACATGACTAAAGGTCAAATTCTCCTTAACAAATTCAGGAATAAGGGTTCTATTAGAACTACTTTGGGGAAAATAGATGAGAATGACAAGAGAAGAGCTCAAGACCTTGAGAAACAGTCAATTCAAAATGGTGTGGAGCCTATGATTGAAGAATCTATGAAAACCAAGCCTAGCTGCCCTGTTCCTAACTCTAAAGCAACTAAAGGAGATACTGCTCCTATGGAAGACACTGAGGGTATGGTCCCTATTTCTCCTAACTTGTCTTAATGAATTTAATCTGTTGGAATTGTCGTGGGACAGGTACCAAAGGTTTTGCTGGTCTTGTTAAAGACATGTATAGGGAATATAACTCCTCCGTTGTGGCTCTTCTTGAAACTCATACAAGTGGAGCTAAAGCTAGAAGGATAGCTAACAGAATTGGTTTTAATAACCAACATATTATTGATGCTAGAGGTCAATCTGGTGGGATTTGGCTTTTGTGGAATGACCAACACTGGAATGTCCAAATTATTAGAGAATCTAATCAATTTGTTCACCTAAAGGTCTGTGTTCCCTCTTCTAATCATTGGTTCCTTACCATAGTTTATGGGAGTCCTCATTTTGCTCCTAGACAGACTTTATGGGATGATATTCAGGACCTATATACTGAGATTGATGGTGCTTGGGCTATTATTGGAGATTTTAATGCTATCCTCAAAGATGATGAGAGAATGGGGCCTCCGTTAATTAGAGCTCAACCCATTGAAGCTAGTTTTCAGAGAACTATTGATGTTTGTGATTTAATTGACATGGGTTTCAATGGAGACATATTCACCTGGGCTAGAGGAGGAACTAAAAAGAGATTGGATAGAGCTGTTTGTAATCTTGACTGGAGAATCAGATTTAATGCCTCGGAGATCACTCTTTTGCCTAAATTAAAATCTGATCACAATCCTCTCTTACTTAATTTTGAGCAAATAAGAGGTGATAATAGGAGGAGAAGACCTTTTCGTTTTGAGGCCATTTGGCTCACTCATCCTACTTTTAACCAATTGATGATTGATAATTGGAGAAGTGATATGAATAACTTTCCTCGACAGTTAAAAGAGCTCCAAGGTATCCTTAAAGATTGGAATAAAGATACTTTTGGGAATATCTTTGCTCAAAAAAGATTGCTCTCTAGAAAGTTAAGAGATATCGAGACCAAGCTTCAAAGAGGCTGGAGTGATCATCTTCTTAATCTCCAAAAAGTCACTTGGAAGGCCTATGAAGACATTCTAGCCAAAGAGGAAATTTTGTGGTTTCAAAAGTCTAGAGCGAAGTGGATTGAATCTGGAGATAGAAATACTAAGTATTTCCATGGAGTTACGGCTATTAGAAGAAGAAGAAATCATGTTTCAACTCTCCTTAATGATCAAGGTACTTGGGTGGATTCTCCTCAGGAACTTGAAGCTTTGGTGACTAATTATTTCAATAATTTATTTGCCAATACCGAGGCAAATACTCCTTATAGTCTTACTGGTCAGTTCCCTATTTTGGACCCTATTCATATTGAAGATATGCAGAGAATGATCACTGATGATGAGATTGGTAGAACTATCAAAAGCATAGGAGCCTACAAAGCCCCTGGCCCTGATGGTTTTCATACTATCTTTTACCATTCTCAGTGGCATATTGTTGGCCCGACTATGTGTAAGATGATAAAAGATGTGTGGCTTCACCCTAGCAAGATTCAAATCCTGAATGCTACTTTCCTAGCTCTTATCCCCAAGACTGAGAGTGTTACTAATATGAAACAGTTTCGTCCTATTGGTCTTTGCAATGTGGCTTACAAGACAATTACAAAATTAATTACTTGCAAGATCAGGGACTGTCTCCAGACTCTTATAGGTCCTGCTCAGTGTTCTTTCATTTATAAACGACACAGTCATGACAACATTATTATTGCTCAAGAGATTTTCCACTCTATGAGAAGCAAAAGTGGTAAGAAAGGGTGGATGACTATCAAAATTGACCTTGAGAAGGCCTATGATAGGTTAAGCTGGGATTTTATCAAAGACACTCTGAATCACATAGGTATGCCAGATAACATTGTCCAGCTGATTTGGTACTGCATTTCAACTCCTACCATGCAGGTGCTTTGGAATGGGGAGGCTTTGGAGAGCTTTTCTTCTTCTCGGGGAATTCGTCAGGGTGATCCTATATCCCCTTATCTCTTTGTGCTGTGTATTGAAAGACTTTTTCATGCTATAGAGAAAGAAGTTGGGAATGGGAATTGGATCCCTATTCAGATCACTAGAGGTGGACCTAAGATCTCTCACCTTGCTTTTGCAGATGATTTGATTTTCTTTGCTGAGGCAAATATGGAGCAAGCTCATACTATTCAGCAAACTCTACATAATTTCTGCCTGAGCTCTGGGCAGAAAGTGAGTCAAGAGAATACCAGAGTGTTTTTCTCCAAGAATGTTCCTAGGTTACTTAAAAAAGATATTTGTCATGTCATGGGTTTTAGCTCTACTGATGATCTTGGAAAGTACCTTGGAGTTCCTATTTTCCACAAGAGAGTGGGGCTAAATACGTTTAATTTTGTCTTGGACAAAGTTAAACAAAGGCTTAGTTATTGGAAGTCTAGCACTCTTTCTTTTGCTGGGAGAGTTACTTTTGCTAAATCTGTTGTGCAAGCTATGCCTACTTATGTCATGCAATCCACTGTCATTCCTAGGGGGACTTGTGATGAAATTGATAAGTTGGGTAGAAATTTCATTTGGGGAGATGAAGAGAATCACAGAACCATTCATTTGGTTAACTGGGAGAATGTTTGCAAGCCAAGAAAGTTAGGTGGTCTTGGCCTGAGATCAACTAGAAATGCAAATTCTGCTTTCATAATGAAGGGTCTTTGGAACTTATGCACTAAACCTAATGATTTACGGTGTTCTGTTATTAGAAGCAAGTATAAGTGTGGGTGGAGAGATTTTCCCAAAATAGATCCTAAGAAAAAAGGATCAAATTTTTTGGAATGGTTTGGTTAAAACTTGGGATGATTTCAGAGAAAACCTTAATTGGGATCTTGGAAATGGTGAAGATATTAGGTTTTGGATTGATGCTTGGATTCCTAAGTGTGACAAGCTTGCCTCTTACAGTCTGAATGCTATTCTTGAGGATGATGCTAACTCACTATACTACCTATAGTGGTGAGTGGAACTGGGGTCTATTTGAGAACAATCTGCCTAGGAATATTGTTCAAAAGATTAACCAGCTGCCACCCCCCTCTGTTTTGAATCATGATGATGATTTCAAATGGGGTGTTACTCCTGATGGGAATTTCACTACCAAGTCAGCATATCTCAGTTACCAGGATTCTAATCAAACCGGTTTGAATCCTATTTTTAATATCATTTGGAAATGGAAAGGTAATGAAAGAATTCACATGCTTTTATGGAAACTTGGCCATGGAAATTTACTTACAAACGTTGAGCGCCATAGAAGAATGATGTCTCCAACTACTTGCCAAATTTGTGAAGTGGCTGATGAGTCTTTGATGCACAAGTTCAGAGATTGTCGTGAGAGCCTCGGAATTTGGAATGGTTTCAATGTTAGAAATCAGAGTATGTTCTATGGGAATTTAAATTGGCAGAATTGGTTACTTCAGAATCTTAAAGAGATGAAAGATAGGAATAACGAACCTTTCTGGCCAATTATCTTTGGGTTACTCTTGATCTGATTTGGAGAAACAGGAACAAGTTTATCTTTGACCAGAAAACGTACCCTCCAAGTGTCTCGATTAAGAAGGTGAGGAATCAGGTTGAATGGGTTGTAAATTGCATGTTCAAGAACAGATCCCGTCTAACTCAGATTACTGTGGATTCTGGAAATGTTGAGATCTCTTAGTCTCCTCCTCCTCTCGGTGTTTGGAAGTTGAATTGTGACGGATCCGTTCGGAATAGTGGTCGATTGGCTGGGTGTGGTGGTATTTTGAGAGATGCTTGTGGCAGTTTCTGCTTTGCTTTTTCTCATCGTCTCTCTGGTTGTTCGGTGATTGATGCTGAGATTTGGGGAATTTATCACGGAATTAGCATAGCTTGGAGCAGGGGATTCAGAAGATTGATTGTAGAGACAGATTCGATTGAAGCCTTTGAGTTACTCAGCTCAAGTTCTGATTATTCTGGTGGTCATCATTCGCTTGTGAAGAGTGTTCTTGAGATAGGTGATGGTGAATTGATGATTGAATGGAAGAAGGTGGATAGAAAGTTAAACTCTGTAGCTGATCTGTTAGCTAGAGTTAGTCATAATGAGAGTGACATTTTTGTAATTCATGATACAATTCCAGACATTTTAGTTCCTGCTCTCAACCGTGATGGTTGTGGGCCTGCTGTAGTGTAGTTTTGTTTCTGTTGGGCCTTTGAGCCCTTGTTCTCACCAAAAAAAAAGTACTGTTGAACTAGTGTTTTAATCTATCCTGAAATATATAGGGGTCGACTTGATACTTCTGATTTCAATTCATGCAGTGGATAAACCGGTGTTAACCAGTGTGAAATTTGATCCCAAAACAAGAACGTAAATTAGTCTTTCGTTAAAAGGATTGAGAATTTCGTAGGTAGCCTGGTACCAAAAAAATCATATAGATATTTTGTTTCCTCAAAAACATAACGGGTAATGCTACATTTAATATTGTCATATGTCTTTGACCTCGTGAGGGGATTTTTTTGTTTCTTTTAAAGAACACGGGATAAGAAATCATCAATATAGACCAAGAAACAAATGTGTACGACATTAGCATTTAGAACTAAAACATTATACGTTTAAGGTAAAAGAAGGCAATTTTCCATTAATATTATGTGATGCAAGTGGGGTTGAGAGAGGGGAAAATTTAGAAAAATGAAAGGAAGTTAGTAACCTTTTTTACGTTATAAAATAGTGAAATAATAATGGTTGAAAAAGACGTTATTATTTATATAAGTGAAATATTTGTGGTTGGAATAGAGAGGCTAAATTGTTAGTAGTATAGGTGCATCATAACTGAAGAAAGAGGGTGTGAGTGAGTGAAAATTCTTGTGAATTTCTTAAAGAGGGAAGGAACGGTTGTATCACGTTCACTCATACTTACCATTCCACAAAATATATTTATTAGAAAAGGAAGGTTGTGAGATCTAAAACTAGGCTCTGTATGTATTGGGAATTTTCGTTATTGTTTTTACCTTATATATATATATATATATATATATATATACACACACTCTATCTCCTCATCTAATATAATAAATAACTCCTATTAACATAACATTTTTTTGGGACTCGGATTCCTTGTAGTTGTGGGAACATGCAATTTCACGCAATAAGCGATCTAAGTCGTTAGATTGAGATCGGGCGGCTGACATTTAAATAACTTTACAATAAATCACAAAACATGATTGTCTAATCATAATCGAACGGTTAAGATGAAAATTGTGTCATGCAGTTATAATATGGAATCTATTACCATATTTTCTCATATCCTTTGTATCATGAAGTTACATTAAAACCTAACTAATCTAAGTCGAGCCAAATGCACATGTATAAACGAGAAAAACTCTTACAACACTTTTCAGTGAAAAAAAAAGGGTCTCACAACACTTAAAAGTTAACCTTTGATTATTTAAGGGAAATTAAACTTCTCGTGACTTGGACGAATGAAAATAGTAAGGTATTTTTACACTCAAGATAAAATTAGCTATTGGACAAATTGTAATTTGATTATGTGATACCAAAAAGTACCTTATACTCTATTACAGTAGTTATTTATTCTAACATTCCCCACTTCTATTTTTTTCATTTGAATATTTTTATCATTTCTACTGTTTAGATTTTTCGTTTTAACCATGGAAGCATCAACCTCAATTGAAAGGATAAAGATTGTCTCGTACGGTCGTACCCCTAATGAAACGAAAGAGGTGCAGGAAATAGAAAGATGAAAATAGAAGGATAAATATATGCAATGGAAGATAGAATGTGAGTGAACGATTGTGAGAAAAATAGGCTAATACTTCTTCCAACCCCGCTGCTACTCAGCGAACACTCTTAACACATGTGAAAAGACCAAAATACCATTAATGAAACTTATGATCCTATAATAGTTCGGAGCATGGTGGTTTGAACCGGTTCGGAGGAGGTGCTACCGAACCGGTTCGGACTTGGATAGGCCGAACCTCACTGTCAACACTTGAAATCAAGTTAAAAAACACTGTAGCATGAAAAGTGACCTTTCTCCCACTCCGTCATTCGTTCTTCGTCTGTTCTCACTTCTTCCCCCATTTACTGATGATTCAACCGTTTCAATAAAATCAAATTAAACTATGAAATAAATTTCTCTGTTTCTGAGCCAATCTTATTGGATTTGGATCAAAAAGTCAAAAGAGGATTGATTGAAGAAATGGAGGAAGGATTGAAGATACGAGATTGAGAATATGAGTTTTGGAAAACGAAGAAGAAAAAGGGAATCTAGATATTTCTGAGATTCGGCTTTTCCCCTTTCTAACTTCTAGATTCCTTTCCCTCCCATTAAATCTTCTAGATAGCTTGGATATTGAAGTTTCTAATGGGAGAAGTAACATCTGATGGTGGAAGAATGCATCAAAGAAGATGGTGGGTTTTTCAATTGTAATATCTGATTTCAAGTGTTGACAGTGAGGTTCGGCCTATCCAAGTCCGAATTGGTTTGGAGGAGGTGCCATCGAACTGATTCGGCCAACCGTGCGCCAAACCAGTTAAAATACATTATGGAGGGTGTTTCAAGTAAGGGTATTTTAGGAATATTTAAGGTTGGGGGATATCCACTAAGTAGAGAGAGGGTTGTTCGAAGTATGAGCCGAAAAATACCGTAAAGCTAGTTGTGCTAAGGTAATGCATTTTTTTATACACATTCTGAGGTGTTACATAAATGTTTGTTGGCTACTAATAAAATAGAAATTCCGCCCCTTTGTTGCAGCATAGTGCTTCATAAGTTATATTAATTCTACGTACAATGTTTTTCAATATCTGAGGATGCATACATTTCCCAAAGTTGACCCAATAAAAACGTTATTGCTGACTTTCGTTCGAATAGAGTTGACTAGAAATTAAGATGAGGAATTTCAGTTTCTTGAGTTGAAGACATATTTTTTGATCAAAATCTCAAAATTAAGACATATATAAAAGCATTGAAGGATTCAGAAACTTTTATCCATGGGGGCAAAAAAAATAGTTCATAACCTTTTCTCATAAAAATATTATAAATTTTTACAAAATATATAATTTCATCACAGGAAATATCCTAAAATACCTAAATTAAATTTCTACAAATTACATAATTAAAAAAGTAAAATTAGTACCAATTTATTCTCTCTCTCTTATTTATCTATTGTAAATTTCTATATCTAGTTTAAGAAATTATTTTATAAGGACAACTCCTATTTTTTTAAGAAATTATATATTATTTCAAAAAAATATTTTTTGAGTGGGGTAAGTGCCCCAATTTGGTGTGCCCGTGTCCGCCCCATATAAAAGGTTTTTTATGTTTACTTATTGATAAGTTTGTGATTTAGTCTCACATTAAAATGTGATATGACCTGAAAAAAAAAATTATAAAGTGAGACATCTTTTGGGTCGAGTTAAGTCCAAATGAGATTTGAAATCTAAATAATGATTTTACTTTCTTGTGTAAAATAATAATTTCGTATCCTTTGACATTTGAAGATTTTTATTTTTATTTTTCGGTTACATTTGAAGATCAACTTTTTTTTTTGATAGGCAAAGTGGTTAGAAATTAGTGTGTTAATAGTTAGAGGGGAGGGGGGAGCGGAGTTCGAACCCCGTACGCCTACATTTTCACCAACGATGTCCCTTTCACTCAACCACGTGAGCTACCATTCCGAGACTTTGAAGATCAACTTTAACTAGAACAAACTTGAAGACAAATTGTTTGCTGTCATTTCTTCAACCACCGTTTAATCCAACGGTCATCATACAACCAATCAAGTTGACTCCATCATGCTTAGTGTGGGAAACAGGGAATTGGGACCTCTTATCCAAACCTTCAGCCTTATAGAGAAAATCAAAGAAAAATAATTGACCTGTGTTTTATGTGTACTAAAAATGCTTGTACATTTGTCCATGTGATAATGGGTCCTAAAATAATAGCTTATTTGTACAGGAAAATAACACTTAGCAAACTTGAGAATGAGGTTTATTAAAGGTCCCCACAACATTTTGTTATCAAATTAAGTTATGAAGCTTTTATATAGAGAAACATGACACAGAATAATTATAGCACTTTGGTATATATAAGAGGAATGATAACTATATTACACTAATGTTGGTGAATCAATAAGTACTTTGGTAGTGATTACACACATTGGATGTTTTCTACTTGAGGAGAAAACTCCACGTCAACTTTATTTAATAACTGTCGTTATTTAACCCCTTGTTTTTACACTCTGGTTTTGCTAGATCTCAATGAACCTTCATGGGAAATTTCCTAGATTCACTGTTTATTTGTTGCATCCATATTTTTCTGAACCAAAATTTTGATAAAGAATATGCCTCATGGTGGTTAGAGAAAGAAAATCTTAGTGGTACTCCAAGCTAATTTAAAAGGCGTTAATGGTACCTACAAGACATTCTGACGCTCAAGTTAGTAGCTAATAAAGGCGAGTGTATAGATAGAGTGAAGCACGTACTTTATTTGAACTGTCATTTAAATGCGGTCAATTAGTCCATTAGTTTGGATTAGACAGAACATGATAATATTTTGGGTGGTAGGAATTTAAACATATAAATATATATACAGTACATATATAGTATTGGACTTTCCCTACTAGAATTTCCAGCTACAACTTTGATGACGATTGATCTAATCCCATAAACAGTGGAAACTAAATTAATATTTCCTGTATATCAAGTTTAGAACTTGTGCTGGAATATTTGATTCACTTTGTCATACAAATCGTGGGCTTCTCAAGAGTCAAGAGAAAAATAGTTGGAAGTGAACTGTTATGTCTCCCAACAACATTTGTCAGTCAAGACCGTGCTCCATGGATGCACATGCAACATTCAACTTGATCTATGATTGTTCCCCAACCTCTCTGTTTCCAGAATGGTTTCCCAACGTGTAATCTTCGATTATTATAAAGATCATTTTGTGGCAATAACCACTCATCACAAATGTCTGGGATACTCTATGATTATTCCTTTTAATTTTGCTTTATAAATATATTTACTTTTTTATAAAGGAATATTTTGTTTTAAGTGAAGATTTGGAAATATTATTTGTTGGTCATATTATTTTTACTTCTCGAATACACTTATTGATCATGTTTGTCATGGTGTAAATATTTTATTTTAAAAAGAGATGAATTTAAAAATGTGTGAAAGTGGAGTGGATCGGGAGGTATTTTACATTAAATTTACCAATTTATCAAAAAACAATTGAAAATAATGCTTCTTTGAAAAAAGGAGATGAATTAATAAGGACTATAGTTTTAGAATAATGTTATTTTTTAAATAGGGTATCATCTGTGCGCAACTGTAGAGACTAATTCCTCAACCTGGGTAGAATGATAATGGAGAGAAAGCTATTGCTCAAGAGTTTTAACGCGGTTGCATTCTCAAAGTTGGATTCGAACCCAATACATTGGTTAATCGAGAGAGAAAATGATATATATATATATATATATATATATATATATATATATATATATATATTTTAAATAATATTTTTGTGACCTCATCAAAATAATGGTATTTAATAGAGCCGAACATTTTTTGACTAAAAATAAGGTATTTATTCATTCAAATCGGTGGATTATATTAAAAACAATACAAACTTAATAATATTGCTAAAACAGAAAAAGATGAATATGTGAACACGCTTACAACATCTAAGTTGATAGCATAAAACGAAAAATTGCCTACAAAAATGACAAAATTAAAGCCACCAAAGTAACTATGCCTCCGAATCTGTAGCGTCGACGTCTTGACGACCAAGTCTTCATTAGTTTAATTTATTGCGAGTCGAAGTGAATCTATCATTCTGAACGGCAAAACCAAACTACGTTGCACAAGTCTTTTTTTTTTTTGATAAAAAATACGAAGACTTTTACTTATATTTAACACTGCAAAATTATAACTCTTTTGCTTATAAATATGGGCAAATAGATTGGTAATAAAATTAAATAATAAAATTAAAAAGAACTGAAATTACATGTTTAATCAAAAAGAAAATAAAAGAAAACTTATGTGTAATTTCATGAGTGTGATTTATGGTTTTTTTTCAAATCACACCACACCATCACACGTTAAATAATTATTTATTTTATTTATTATCTTTTAGTTAATTTTTAAATTTTATCATCTTATACCGATAAAAAAATCTCATTTGACCTATCCGTTGCTCAGTGGTGATTTGGCTAACAGTAGTAGTACGATCCATTTTGCAAATGTCCTCAGTAGTTTTTTTATTATTTTTTAAACATTTATCCAATCAGATTACCAGAGAGCGTTCCACAAATTTCCCCAAAATTTGAAATTCCAAACAGCGGCAAACACCATACCATACCTCTCCTCTCTCTTTCTTCCTTTCTCATTTCACCGTCCGGTGCTGTCATTGATGTGAACAATATCGGCGATGGAGAAGCACGTTGCGCAGATCTTCGATAGGAAGCAACGGATCATCGAACAAGCTCTCCAGGAATGCCATCTCTGGGAGCATCACCTTTTCTCCAAACTCATCCTCAACGGAATTCTCCCTCCTCCATGGCTCTGCAACTCTGCTCTTCACTCCCTCCCCTCAGATCCCAAAGGTACTCTCTCGCTCTCTCTATACATGCTCTAATTCGAGTCACCAAGTCACAAATAGGAGTAAGTAGGGTTTTGTGAGAGATAGAAATCGCGCCTCTATTTTCCTGTTCCAAAATTGTACGGAGGATCGGTATTCTGGTTTAGGGATCCAAAAGAATAATTATCTTGTTATTAGGGTTATCATTTCTCACTAAATTGTCATTAATTTCTGGTAGATCCTTTTTTCATGTGGAGCATTTTAGATTTTACCTAATTGCCAATCCAGCGGGTTTAGTTGACAGTTGACACACTCAATTTCGAATGATACTTTATTTTTAGTTACAAAAAGGAATCACCTCATGTTTTTTTTCTCTATCTATCTTTTCAAGTTTCAAAATAAGAATCTGTCAAATACTATAGTGGCCAATCATTTCTCTCTTCCTCCAGCCAACATTTGTTTGGTAAGTTTACCTGCATTTTGTAACATCTCAGCCTATTTTCTTTGGGAAATTTGATCCTGATTTGTTAGCAATCTTTTCCATCTCTGCAGAGTTAAACCAAGATGATATTGTTTCTGGAGTTCAACTATCGCAAACACAATTTGGAGTTCCTTTTCCAGGTCATAATTGCAGTCTATATGGCAATGTCGATGTTGTATCTGGTGATGTTCAGTATCCAATTGGCTTGGGTAATGAAGTCCGTGATTTTAAGAAAGACTACGTCACAGGAGATGGACTTTCAAATTTGCCTGATTGCTCTGTCAACAATGCTGAGTGTGCTTCAAGCGGTCCTCCAGAATTGGATTGTGGTGCTATTTCACCTCAGAACCAGGTAGACCCAAAAGTCTCAGAGAGTTGCCATGATCCAGCAATGTCACTGGCCAAGTTACAAAGATCAAAGTCGAGGCAGAAGGCTCTGGAGCTACGTACTAGTGCAAAAGCATCTAAACGCTTGTCAGGAGATGAATCTAATGCTGGTGGTTGTGCTGCTGCAGTTACAGGTCCTGCATCGTCAACTCTACAGGAACACCATATCAAGGAATTAGGCTTGGAGAATGAATTTCATGCCAACATCCAAAGTTGTTCCATGGAAGAAGGGAGAAGAGGTGATTCTCTGACTCAAAAAGATCAGAAATCTAATAACTCTGTCCGTATAACAAGATCTAAAAGTTTATTCCAGAAATTCAACAATTTGGATGTTAGTAGTTCTTCTGTAGAGAAAGATGGTCGTCCACTTAATGATTCAAATGAGGCATTGGATCTAGTCAACCGACCTTGTTTTATAAATGGAAGTTGTGTGGCTCAGGAAGAACATATATTAGAGTTTCATGCTAAGGAAACTGGAAGCAGTGTGTCTGATAAGAAGAGATTAACAGAACCTAGAAGTTCTGGTCAGGTAGGACATAGTAGTGAACTGAGGAACCGTGAAAGCACCTTGGGCAAGGACAAGGGAGTTGTAGTATCTGATTTGAAACAACCATGTGCTCATGTTGCGTTAACCAATTTAAATAATGCATCTGGTTGTAACAGTGGAAGTCGGAGGAATACAGTTAAAGATGGTGATTTCTGCCAAACTGTACAAGAAAGTAACATCCAATGTAGGCTAAGAATACATAGAAGTTCCTGTCCATCCCCGGGGGATGATTTTTTGACGACTGGTGACTCTGTAAAATCTACTCATAAATCAGTGCAATTGCCTCAACCTTTAATTTCAAATAATTTGCAGGACCCTGCAGTGCCCGTTGTTGGGTCCTTCGGCAGTGAAAAGGATCCTGACATTTGTTCAGAAAAAACAGATGAACGTTTAAGTAGAAGCGGTTCTGGAAAGGTATACTTAACCAGAAATTCAATGTTATCAAAGTCTTCGAACTCCAAGTCACCTAAGCAGAGTTCTACCTGCTCTGAATCTGCGGGTAAGAAGTCTCAAACTTTACAGCCAACTGGACTGGATGCTGGAAGGTTATCCTCAAGTCCAAAGTATTCCAAATTAGATAGAGAAGATCCCATAAGTTCTGCAGAGAAGGGTAACATTGCAACACTCGCTGCTTCTAGAAATTCAGGGGCCGTGACTAGTTGCACAAATGAAGGATTGTTGAGGCCAACAAGCTCTTCCAATCTAGATGGTGGATCTTTACTCGCAGAATCTTATTATATTAAAGCAGCTGGGGCTGTAAAAGTCTTGGATGTCCAAGAAAACGTACAATCTGGCGCCAATCCTACTGAGAATGCTGAGCACAGATCTGCTGCAACTGTTGCCAAAGTTCAGGTTGGTTTTGACGGATTAGATGAAAAAGACACTTCTTGTTTGGGGTCAAGACTTACTATCGTTAACCCTAAGGACGGGGAGGAGGTTTCAGTCTTAAAGCAGCCCTCTGATTTTGTTATGTCTGTTATGCCTAAGAAACTAGTTTTTGATGATGTGGAAGAAAAAAGTATGAATGGAATATCTAGTCCTGATTTGAAAGAGGGACAACAGGGAATGTCACCAGCAAAAGAATCTCTGGAGTTGTCGGAACCATTGAAGTTACCTGACTATGAAACACAGGAAGTTCTAGTCAGAGATGGGCATTCTCAGATGTATAATCGCGCAAGTTTCTTCAAGGAGGAAGATACAGCCAGGGAAGTGCTAAACACCATGCCACCAAACATAGAGTTACCTATTGTTCAGAAAGAGTTGTGTATTCTTACTTCTTCATTGATGAATCATTCAAGTCCTTCACAAGTTGGCCCTGGAAATTTATCTAGAAAATTTTCAAAAGAAGCCATGTCATCCAGAGTTGCATCAATGAAAAGTAAACTGGAAAATGATGAAAGCAGTGCTATGTTGACAGATTCTTTTTCTGATGCAGTTACCGAAAATGGTCTGCATAAACACACAGATGAAAGTGTTACAAACTGCATGGGTGGGTTCCCATATGATGCTCCTACTGATGAAGTGAATGTCGATTTGGCACATAATGCCTCAAATACCATTTCCTTGACTCAAAATGGTGACTTGTCGATGCAGGCACTGCTCCGTGACAGAAAAGTTAACAGTTTTTCAACTGATATCCAGAATTTGAAATGTTCCACAGAGAGTTTCACTTATGATGTGGAGCATTCGTGCCCTCAGCATAAGAGAAGAAAAATTGAAATGGAAACAGAGAAATTCCTTCATGACTCTACATACTTATTAGAAAATCCACCTGATTCAATTGACCAAAGGCCTGCAAGTGGAACCTTGGGTATTGAAGAAGACAATCCTGAGGCTGTCCTTGAAGTTCAACATTTGCCATCTGATCAGGAGGATTATATCGGACATGAGCACATCAGTAATAGCCCAACAAATGTGGTGCAAGAAAGCCGAAATATGGAAGAGTCTTTACATGAAGTGATAAAAGAGGTGCATAATATTCTGTTTCACATTCTAAAATTATTTAAATTGATATATCATAATATATATTTTTAGCATTCAAGATTTAAATATGAATTTTCTGTATGTCTTGCACTAAGGGAAATAATGCCAATCAATATTTAATATCAAATTATTTGTTAGGCAGTCTTGAGTAATACCTTTGAACTTTACCAATATAATTACAGTGCGGTGTTGTTTTGGCATAGACATCAAATTTGCTTTATTGGATGATCACAGGCTCCTTTGGAAGCCATTTTAGATTAAAAATTATGGAAAATGCAAAGCAGAATGACTTTAACTCTATTTGAAATTCCACGAAGATTTCCGGCAATGTCTATGTGATGTTCCCCAGGAAGAATAGTTCAGAGAAAGCCAAAGCTATCTAGAATCATGAGAAAAGAAAATACTAGATTTAGGCTATAATTGAGGGGAGCCAAAAGTCCGCCATTTTAAGCCACCATTAAGCCACCATAAAATGCCATCCTTCACAAATTGGCCATGGCGGTTATCAAGAAATCTGCCACCGCAATCCGCCATGGTGCCACCATGGCTTATATTTGAAATTTGACAACACAGGTCACATACATTGTGGCCTGGCCTGGTTTTCTACAAGTTAAAATGCTGCTGAAAATGTTTTTCATGTAAAGCTCCCTTAATCAAATATCCTACATCAAATAGGAAAGCAATACCTTTAAACTTTGTGGAATGAAAATGAAATAAGTTCCCTGAACTAAGTAAAACCGAATTCAATATAAATGAAAAGAATAAATCCTAAACAATAACTCCTGTTAGGACGCCTAGGGGGAAAAGCTTTCTTAGCTGTTGTTGCACAATACTCTGAAGAAAATCTATATATTGAAATGAAAATCTTAAATATGTTTTTGCATTGTTGTCTTCTAATTTTTGGTGTCTTTGTTGTTTGAAAATTAGCTGGTTGGTTGATACAAACGAATCTTGACGACTGTAAAAGTAACTGAGTTAACTTTACATTGATAATCTGGAATTCTTACTTTGAACATATATTCTTTATTTTTGTCCTTGTTAGTAACTGTGAGATTTAACAGCCACACCCTCTTATGCATGAATCATTGCTTCCGGTTCTAAGATCAGAAAATTCTGTAAGTAGGCTAGGTCAGGTTATTGTTTGAATAGCTATATTCTGTGTTGGGGATAGCCAGTGAAAATGAGCTGGATTACGAATAATAAAATGGTTTAGTCACTTTGGAGATCATTGAACTATTTGAGAATTTTTAAGTAGGTCCCTGAATTATTATTCTGTTTGGATGCCATTTATGGGTCTAACGTGGAAGTTTCTGAACTATTTGGAAATTTTTATATAGGTCTTTGAATTAATTTTTTTTGTAATAACTGGCTAATTTTCTTTGATGAAGGGTAATGGTTATTATCAGAAACTGTAATCACTAGATTGTCTGAATCATGTGCTAACACATATTTCCTTGGTTTTATGGTATATGAATTAAATTATTATTTGAAACACGTACTAATAGATATTTTCTAGGTTTTATTTAATATAAAATAAATAAATCAAATATTTACAACTTATTCTCTGCTCACCCATAGGTACCACTGCAGTGCTAAAATTCATAAAGATTAGACATTTAATTTCTTGCCTTGTATTGAATTTGAGGTCAATGAATTTGAGAGAGTCCAGGGACATATATGTTAGAGACCCAATTACAAACACTTTTAGTTTTGGACCTAGTTAAAAAATTCAAAATAGTTCATAGAAGCGTAACAGAAGGATTCAATTACAAATTAAATTATAGTTTAGGGACCAAATTACAATTTTTTTTAATTTAGGGACCTACTTAAAAATTCTCAATTGATTCAATTACAATTGATTCCTAGAGTAATCACACCTAATAAAATTTCTGGTTGTCATTGGCTTGTTTTCAGATACATTGTATTTAACCAGAACTACAGCTATAAGTGTAACCAAACCGTTATAGGATTTTGCATGAAAGCGAATATTCAAATGTATGTGATAGGACACACCCAATCATAGAAGCCTATTCTCGGAGGCCTACACTAGGAAAAGGAGAGTGGGGTTTGGAGGAGAGAATGTTAGTTAGTTAGTGACATGTCGCTAGATTCCATGTTATGCGGTTATATGAGGGAGAGAGAAGAGAAGGTAGTCTTTGATGCAATTGGTATTGTATTCAGGTAGGAGAGAGTATCTCTCTGGTAGAATTCTCCGACTTTGGTTTATTTCTGTTTCTGAGTTGTAGAGCCCTTGAGCTCATCGTTTTCATTTTCATTGAATAATATACTGTTTCATTCACCTGAAATTTGTGAGTTCTATCACGATGCTTGCAAGTGTTTTGTTGTAAAAGTTGCCCTTTCTTTTTACTAAATTTTCTAAGTAGACCGTGTTTCAATGACTTTCCTGTCAGCAGAAAGTTATCTTGGATGGAAGAGGCAGAAGTTCAGACACTTGTATGTTGGCAGAGGCAAATTCCTTCAGTTTTTGTGTTGACTCAACAATGAATTGCATTGTGGATGAGAAGGTGGAGTCATGGCATCTTCCGGTTAATTCTGGGATTGATAGTGCAGAGCATACTTATGGCGAAAGAAGCACCTCAAACCGAAAAACTTATCCCGGAGAAAATGCTGATTTATCAGATGGTTTTCCCATTTCTCCAGGTACCCGATACATGGATTTAATGGGTACAGATGAAGCTTTACCAGAGTTTGAAGGGTTTGTTATGCAAACAGATAATGCACAATCATGCACTATTGACGAAATGGAATTGGAAAATATGAATCTTCCAAGTAACTCGGTAGATTATACCTCAGTTGGTAAATCAAGATTCATGCGTTCTTCATTCTATTCTTCAACACCCGCCAAGTTTGATAGCCTAGCAAACCCTTGTCAGTCTTTGCCTAATGGCCTGCTGGAGGGTTATGGTCTAAGGACTGCTCTTCCTCTAAACAATGGGAGTCCAAAGGCCTTTTCTGATTGCCTACCAATTTGTAAGGGACAGTATACATCTGCAGTTCAAACTCTTTGGGATAGAATTAATTTAAACTTTGGAAGTTCAGGAAAACGTAAGAGTTTGAAATCAGAGCTTCCTTGCATTAGAGAAGAAAATGAAAATGTTGATGAGGTTCCTGGTACATTCCAAAAAGGTATCGGTTCAGATGAAATGACTAGGTCTATTACACGAGGACCACTAGCTGAGACTATAGATAATGCAAATCCTTCTACATCAATTTTACAAGATGATGAAGATTTGGTAGTCACAGAGTGTAGCTTTGGCGGGACTCACAAGAAAGCTAAAAAAAAACTTGACAAGCAAAATGGATATAGGACGAGATTTACAAGCAAGGGGAAAGAGAACCAGAGTATATCTCTCGGAACAAATGGTGCCAAGAGGACCTCCGAATCAGTCCGCAAAAGGTCCAGTAGGCCAAAGTCATCTGGAAAAGATAGTCTGAAACAACGTCCTACTTTTTCCGGAGTGAAGTCTGTACGCAAGAATATTGTATCCAATGTTACTTCCTTTATTCCATTAGTGCAGCAAAAACAAGCAGCAGCAGTTTTTACAGGTAAATCGTAGTTATTTTAAAAATAAATGTATTTTTCTATTACAAAGTTTGACCTTTTTTGGATATTACAAATCACCATATTGACAAAGTAATGCAGATGATTATTCCTTTTTTTAGTTATTTGAATCTCAATGTGGGAACATGTAGGTAAGAGAGATATCAAAGTGAAGGCCCTGGAAGCTGCTGAGGCTGCCAAGCGTATGGCTGAAAAGAAAGAAAATGAGCGCAAGATGAAGAAGGAGGCATTAAAAATTGAGCGGGAAAGACTGGAGAAACAAAACCTAGAACTGCAGAAGAAAAAGAAAGAGGAGGAAAGAAAAAAAAAGGAAGCCGAAATGGCAGCAAAGAAAAGACAAAGGGAAGATGATGAAAAAAAGGAGAAAGAAAGAAAAAGGAAGCGTGTTAATGACGTTAAGCAGCAGCAGCAGCAACAAGAGCATAAGAAGATGCATGCTAGAAAAGAGATAGAAGCACAACACCGAGCTACCGTAAGCTGCTCTTCTGCCTATAAATCAATTTTTCTCTTTCGATCATTTGGAAGTGCTAATTTATGGATTTCCTGGTCTAGGGTGAAGAAGTCCATGAAAGCAGAAAATTTATGGATGAAAACAATCATAATAACTTGCAACTGCAAGACAATATAGAAGGCAATGTGGAGAAAACTTCTGAAACTGAACCTTTGATCATCAGGGATTCAGCAAATGATAAAACTATGGAAAGCTGTCCTGAATATTCAGAATCCATGTCTAATTGTGCTAATAATGGAAAGGTAAATTGATTTTCTGTGGCTCTCTTCTATGTCATCATTAACAATCTTATTTGGAAGGATTTCATAGCGGTTTGGTCAAGACTGGGAATAATATTTTCTAACTCTATAGAAAGAAGTTCCCTTCTAACGATGCACCATGCTTCTTTACGCCAGTCAAATAATGCCAATGTATTAATTTTAAATGCTGTTATTACTAATTACTAATTGTTTAAAGACTACTGCTTCTCTGTATATGATGCTTAAATAATATTTGGAGGGATATTCGATTTTCCACTGGATGTTTCAGTTATCATAATTCTTCTGTGTAATAGTTCTGCTTGTACTTGTGCTGAGAAGGAGCTGACTGATAAATAACTAGTCTTTACACTTTACAGGGACCTTGAATTTACATTTTTGAATGTGTTATGAAGTTTGTTTTATAACCAATGTGTGATTTAAATATTTTTACAGGCAACGGTTAATTTGATAAAAGCCATTGAAGATGACGACTTGATCATCAAAAACCCTTTTCAAGAGCAATCATATGAGATCTCTCCATACAAGGGCTCGGATGATGAAGATGAAGATGAGGATGGCGTACCCAATAATAAGTTTATCCCATCATGGGCAAGGTTTGTGACTGTTCAAGTTCTTGCCGCTTACCTTTTGCCTAACATTATGGCACCCTCAATGAGATTTCATGGGTTTTAAACCTTTCATGGTGCACATGCCTATGTTAAGGAGCATTTTTTTTCTTCAAACTGAAATACAGAAAATTAACTAAATAAAAGCTTTAAAGACAGACACCATTGGCACTAAGAATATTATTGTTTGCCCAAAATACTTACACCTGTTTGAGTTCTAGAATTACTGCTGCAGCAGATAGATTACTGTTCCTGTTTGTTGGGTGATACTTATTGCTTGATGATAGAATCTCACTTGAAATTTTGGCTTATCCGTAATTGCTTTGTGCAGTAAGCATAGGTTGTCTATGATTGTTTCTTCCCAAAAAATGGATCCAGAAATGATTTTTCCTCGGCAAAGTTTTTGCAACATAGCAGAAGGTAACTTTAGATATTATGAAACACAAAAAAAAACCTTTAGATATTATGAAGTTATATATATATATATATATATATATATATATATATATATATTAGTTGTCTATAAACCAATCAACAATTGTGGTTTTTATAGTTCTCTTGCCTCGGAATCTTCGATTATAGTAAGAAGTCAATGATGATGGACTCCATAACATACGTATTCTCTCATTTCAAAGTACGGGATTTTGTGTTAAGGTATGCTTTCTCTAGACATAACATAGTTTATTACCATGTAATTCTTGGTTAGCATTTGGTGATTCTGAAGGTATTTGTTTTAGTATTGTCAGTTTGGAGACTACTCGTAAATATTATTTCCATTGCCATGGCCCATGGCTTTAGAAGAGTCGCATATTATGATGGGTTTACAGCTTTGAATTTCCACTCTAGTATTCAATTCAATAATGTAAACTTTTGAAAACCGACTCTTTTAATTGTCACGGCTATGATCATGTCAATCCTAGGTTTAATGATAGCTCTTTTGTGGGATGAAAGAGCATATTGTACTCTTGTAAGTTGTATCATTGATTCATTACTATTTTGGAATGGAAAGACATTAAAAAACGGATGCACTAAATTGGAGGGATCAATTGGGAGGATGAAGTCCAAAGCCCAAACAATCTGTGTTGTACAGAGCTCTGAGCATTTTGTTGTGTGTAATAGAAGCAACCAAGCAAATGGGTGTCTAATGTCTATATTTTGTGATATATGTGTTAATTGCATAATATACCGCCTTTACTTACGTTAAATCTCGGGAACCTCTGGAGTTTATAAATTTTCAATGAAAAGCTTTCTAATGATGGCGACGAAATCACTTTATAATGTATATGTGTCTTATAGTTGGTCTATTGTATACCCGTGGCAGATTTTTGAAGAGCTTAAGGTGCAGCTGCAAGCAGGATTCTTTGCATATATTTTCCTTAGTTGAGCAAGGGAGTCGCAATCAATATTCTGATGCACGCTCAAATTTGCTTCTAACAATCCGAGGCTTTACCAATTGAAAAAGGATCAAGGATTATATCGCAGTACAGGAACATATTAGATGGTATATCTTAATTGGTGAACCTTGGGTTTAAGGAGAAAATTGTTCTATTGTGGGGCCCTCTTGTAACACATTGTTGGATTACACCATACATAACATTTTTATTGACAATAACAATCTGACCAATGTATATATTTGACATCATTATTATCTGGATGTATTGGTGTCCAAATTAGATGATAATCCATGGCAAAATAAAGCTAATCTCCAAACCTACAATTTCAATAAACATCTTTGCCAAATTCAACCATCAGATAAGAGTGAACCCCCAAATAGAAACTTCAATCAAACAGTAGTAGTTGAGCCTGATTTATATTTGGAACCCCATCAGATAAGAGTCCCTGGTTACACTATAGAGTGAACCCCATCAGATGGTGTAACCATAGTTTTTTTTTTTGACGAAGTTAGAACTTTACTTATTAGGGAAAGCACAAAGAGTATGCAGCTGGCAGGCACCAATAATATATAGTACGAACCCAAATTTATCAGGCCTAAGAAATCCTTCCCAACATAATCAAAAGAATCTTTCTCACTTTCTATCTGCCTATAGAGATGTACAGAAAGATTAAAATGTAACAAAACCAATCTTCAAATGAAGGATTTGAAGATATTTGTCTAATCTATCTATTTTAATTTTCCATATACCAACAGACACAATCTATCACACAAACAAATGTGCCATCATCCTATTCTCTCTGGTTTACTCATCGTCAGTAAACAAGGCTGTGCCAGCTTTTGGAGCTTCAATTTCCTCAATCTCGTTTGCATCATCCCCAATTTCAGTAGCATCACGGACACCAGTAACCTCTTTCTTTGGAGTATTGAACACAAATTGTGTCGCCTTAGCAATCTCAGTGCTTCTTTAATCGTTTTAGAGACCCCTAAAAGCTGCTCCAAATCATAGTTTAACCATAGTTTATAACTTGTTGAGCCTGATTTATATTTGGAACTAAAAAGAAATAGAAGAGTCTAAAATAAGAGTTATTTAGTATAAATAAATGAGACACAATTTCTCCACATCCATTTTCACCCTTTCATAATCATTTGAAAGTGAATTAAGAATCAAAATCTTCGAAATTAACCTTTGTATCACTTGAACTGTAGAAGATGTGCAACATTTGCAACATCTTTCGTCAACATGTTTTCACAAGTATTACTTCATAATACTGCTCAACTGCAACTAAGGCATAACTGAAATCCATTCCTATACGATGCAATTCAGGCCCATGATATTTCAAGAGTACAAGATCATCAGTTTTGGAAGCTTTGCAACCATGTACCATTCTATACATGGACATATGCATGCCACAAATACCTGCTATCTTTGTCTGTCACCATAAACCGATTTCTGAATTCAGACATTTGCTAAAAAAATTCCAAGTCGTATAAAACAGATACACTGATGAATACTAATGGCATAATTAATCACCAAGCAATCCCCTGAAAATCACTTGAACATTGTTTAAGGAGAAGTGAAACTCCTGTTGTTTAGTTAATTAAGAGAACTATATATCAGATAATTTTTGTTCACCAAAACTCTCTACAAGAACAAAATCCATCCTTAAAGTGATGAAAACGGTTAGTATCTCGAACAATAATCTCCCGGCTAGTAAACTTAGACACTAGTTTCATAAAATTGTGGCAATCACCACAAATTCTAAGATTTTTCATAATCCTTATTGGTATATCACTAGGCAAACACATCAAGATAATTTTTGTTCACCAAAACTCTCTACAAGAACAAAATCCATCCTTAAAGTGATGAAAACGGTTAGTATCTCGAACAATAATCTCCCGGCTAGTAAACTTAGACACTAGTTTCATAAAATTGTGGCAATCACCACAAATTCTAAGATTTTTCATAATCCTTATTGGTATATCACTAGGCAAACACATCAATCCATAAGTTAAAGCAAGCTTCTCACTATGGTGCTTCAAAAGCATCTCTTTTCTGCTCTCTTCCACATCATGCAAATCATTACTAGTATCAACCTTATAATTAAGTTTCTTCAACTCTTCCACCAAATGATCCAACTTAGCATAAATCTCTTTCATTTTTGGATGATTTCTCTCCCCAACAGTAAATGAATGAATCTTATTCTTAACTTCAATCCAACTTGTACCTCTCTCTTTCCTCAGATCACTCTCTCTAAGAAGCTTTCTTGCTTTTGCAACTTCGTCCCATTTTTCATTTGCCGCGTATATGTTTGCTAGCAAGATGTGGTTTCCTGCATTATTAGGTTCAAGTTCAAACAAATGCTTGGCTGCAATCTTAGCCAACTCAATATTTCCATGATTTCTACAAGAAGCTAAAAGTGAACCCCATATAGAACTAGTTGCATTAAATGGCATTTTCTCTATCAAATCATAAGCCTTTTGAACCTGTCCTGCTCGACCAAGAATGTCAACCATACACGAATAGTGAAAAACACTTGGCGAAAGATTATGTTGTCTGACCATGAGGTCAAAATACTTGTGCCCTTCTTCATGCAAACCCATATGACTGCAAGCATTTAGTACAGATACATATGTAACATCATCAGGAAAGAAGCCTCTCAGCTGCATTTTTTCAAATAAAATCATAGTCTCTAGTGCACAAGCATGTCTAGCAAACCCAGAAATCATTGCATTCCATAAAACAATGCTTCTCACCTCCTCCACACCTTGGAAAACAAGGTAAGCTTCTCTTATACAGCCACATTTTGCATACATGTCTATAAGGGAGGAAGAAACATATACATTTGAACCAAAACCAGATTTACATGAAATGGCATGCACTTGTTTCCCTTCAACCAAAGTTGCCAAGCCTGCACAAGCGCAAATTACAGATGACATCATAAACGCATCTTGCTCAAAATCCATCACCTGAGAATCGCGGAAAAGCAACAAAGCTTCCTCATGAAACCCATTTTGCACATATCCTGCTAGCATTGAACTCCACGTAACAGCATTTGTTTCAGGCATGCTCTCAAATATCCGAACCGCATCTTTTATGGAAGAACACTTGGCATAAACATGGAGTAAAGCAGTTCCAACAAAACAATTTGAATCCACAGAAGCCTTAATAGAAAAAGCATGCAATTGCATGCATTCAAATATAGCACATTTAAAAGCACACTCACACAGAACACTGGAAATGGTAAACTCGTTGAACATTGTTCCCTCTCTTTGCATTTGAATGAAAAGCGTGAGTGCAAAGGTTTCATTATCCTCTTCGTTCTTCGTAAGCGCTCCAATCATTGTGTTCCACGAAACTAAGCTTTTCACAGGCATTTCATCGAACACTTTGCGAGCACTGTGTACTAAAGAACATTTAGAGTACATGTTAATAAGCATATTGGAAGCTAATACGTCAGTTCCCAACCCAACACGAATAGTTTGACCATGACATGCCATTCCACCCCTGAAAGATCTTGTTTTTGCACATAACTGCAAAAGATATTGCAAATTCGATACACGGGTTGAATCAATATCCACATTAACAACTTTTTCCACATTGAAGAGCTCTTGTTTGGCGTGGGAAATAGCTGACAGGTTCCTAAAATGGTTGCCGGAATAACTACAGAGTTTGTCACACCTTCTCAAGGTTCTCATGTCATTGAGTTGGGTCACCAGTCATATGATATGGCCCGTATCAGAAAATTCTAGTATATGTAAATCACAGCATAATAGATAATAATCATTATGGTCAACGATTACCATATCATTTCATTGAGCCGGTTTTGCAATTTGACCTTTCTGATTATCAATGTTTTGAAAACAATACTTGATTGTTAACTTAAATCTCAAAGTGGTGAATAATAAGAAAGAGTAAGTAATACTAAGTTTAAAGATTGGGTATAAGTGCTGAACTTTAAGGTTGAGTTGGGAGCCGTTTTGTACGATTAAGACCTAAGTGGCCTTCGAACCATGAAGATCAATCATGATTGAGGGTGTATTAAGGTATGTGACTAAGAAACCAGGTGAAATATGAATGACTCTTAAGAAGCAAAGTTACAGCATCTACAATATGGACTTGTTATCTTTTAAGAGTTCAAATTTAATAGGTACATACATTGTGGAGAATAAAAAATGGGTATCTATTAGGGTGAAACTCTTATATAGGAAATCCTCACTCTCACTTCTGACGCGTAGACCTCAACCTTACTTTTGATTAAAACACTAATAAAAGAGTTATTACTAGAACTCATTTAGTAAATTTTGTTGGAGAACTCGTTTAGTAAATTTTGTTGGGGTTCTGTGTTGTAGTGATGAAATTCTTATTAGATACTATTATTAAAAAATTATAAAAAAGTGATATTTACACATAGGACCCAATTAAGTATTCAAATGAGAGTTTCTCCCTCGCTGATGCTCTTGAAGTGTTGTGATCTCGTGTTGAATCCATTAGTTAATGGCAATGGATTGGTGATGTATGAGACTACCCTAAATTATGCTGCCTAACTGTGAGTAGCCACAATGGAACTTGGGCTACATTACACACGATGATTTTCCTAGGGTTGTTGATATCTATACCCCTCCACTTGGCCCTTATACCCCCACCAATTCAAGTAATCTCCATTTTACCCGAGTCAACTTTACACTATACGGATTTATTTATTAAATAGATAAATTCGTAGTTAAAAAAATTAAGTACGGAATTATCAAATAAACAGATAAATCCGTAGTTGAAAAAAAATCATTTCGTAGTTGAAACATGTTTTACCTGAGCAACATATTCTTGGATCTTTTGCTCCTTATTGTTTTCCTCACAAGAGTGCATCCTTCTATTACAATCACTAATGGTGCGATCTATAGTCTTGTAATCAATACAAAAGGAAGACAAATTTTCATACTCAATGCCTACAAAGGAATCATAGTCTGACCTCTCAACTAGGATTTGATTCCTAAGCTCTGATTTCTAATCTATATCAATCAGGATGCAGACAAAATGATCTATCAAATGAGCTCTTGCTTTTTATCATCTAGATTAATTAGTGTGCCAACACTGTTAGCAATTGCAAAAAGAATTTTGGGCCGCCAATATTTTTGACCAAGACCTACCTATAAGCCTAATCCAATAGTTTACATTCGTATGTTTGATAGTTGAAGGATTAACATCAGGCTGCCAGGCAAACAACCGAATAAAACCTGACTTGCAATGCTAGGAATGTTGTGATTGTATTCTACGCAAATCATCAATAAAGGAAAAAGAAAATTCCTAATAACCTTTTCCCAAAGAGATAAGACCCCGTTTACCTGTTGGTCTCTAAAGCTCTTGAAGTTTGAATTTCAATGCATCATCAATCTTGAAAGGAGTGCCTCCCTTTAATAGTATAAGATCCTGCCATGAAGGTGGTCTTGCATCCCTCCAACCCTCCTATATATTCTTCCTCTGGAATAAAGATTGCCAACTCATCTCCTTCGATACATATTTTATCTTTTGTTCCGACTAGGGTTTGGGTAAAATATTTAAAATTAGAGAAGAGATATTGTTGATTGGTGTTGCACCCCGAAAAATCCGGTTTGGATCCTTCTTCGTACAACGGGAAAAACAATGAAGCCGCCACCAATATTTTAATTTAGGAAAAAAACATTGGAAAAATCCTTTTAGGCGATTGGCCTTTTGAAAACGAGAGATATAGGTTCGGGGGTCGGTTATGTGTGGGGAAGGTATTAGCACCCCACACATCCTTTCTACCGAAAGGGAACCTTTAATTTAGTGTGTGGTTTTTGACTGTTGATTTGAAACGCTTTGTTCTACTTCTTTTCTTCTTTTTTTATTTAAGAAAATGTTTTTGAAAACTGGGGAAAGAAGAATCTTTTTGTTATTATTTTTTTAAAAGGGTGCTTGACGGGAGGTGAACCCGCTCCTACGTATCCTCCGGTGCGATGAGGAATTCAAAGCTACGTAGTTCTAGTCTTGTTTTGAAAAGGCTCCTTTGTTTTTAGCTTTTTAGTTTTTAGGTGTTTTTTGAAATAAGACTCGAGTGTTCACTAATACCAAGCAAGCAATGGCTTCGAGTGGTTTTCATTACTAACTCGAAAGAAAATGAGTTGAAACCGATAATCAAACAAGCAATGGCTTCGAGTGATTATAAGTAACAACGTTTTTATTTTATCTTTTTGCAAATGAGGCGAGCATCGGTGATAATCATCTAGCAAAGGCTTAGGACAATTACCACTAATGACTCGTGTTGTTTTTGGAATTGAATTGGGTTCGCATGTGTTTAAGGTTTGGGAGCTTTCATGATAATCAAACAAGCAAAGGCTTCGAGTGACTACCACTAATAACTCTTCATTAGTGATCAAACAAGCAAAGGCTTCGAGTGGCCACTAATGATTTTGTTTATGAAAAACTTAGGGTTTAAGCTTGGAAAAGAAATTGGTTTTGATTTGTTAAAGACATAGTTTAGAAAAGAAGTTTGAAAACAATTTGATTTCGGAAAAGAGTTTTGGAAAACTAGTAGAACATTTTCCATCAAGTTCCAAGTCAATAACCAAAATGCAAATTGCTAAACTACAATTCATGCAATGATCTAAACTAGTAACCATTTTCATGTCAAGTTGTTTAGAAAAGAAAGCAATGAATGCAAGAAAGTTCATAGATGCAAGCATAGCACATTCATTGAGATCATGTTATCAAGCAAGCAACAACATAGACACAATTTGCAACTTACCCTTTCATGTTGAAAACATCTCATTACAACATTTGAATACACAATGCATGAATAGGCAAAGATGAAACTAGACTACACATATCATGTCACAATACATAGATAGGCAAAGAATGAACCCAAGTTGAACATTTTGGCAAAAATGCATGAATAGGCAAGAGAATGAACCTAGATTGCACATCTTATTGAAGATGCTAGGCAAGATGAACCTAAATTGAACATTTTTGCAAAATGCATGAATAGGCAAGTGAATCTAACTAGGCATTTATGACACAACATGTGAGTAGGCAAGGAAGTTACAAAGCACGAGTGAATTCAAACATTTAATGAATCACTTGCAAAACCCTAGGGATTTCACATCAACATTTGACATAAGCAACAATGTGGTATCATTTTGATGGCATCAACATTTAGCATATTTCTACAATCAACCACATGAAAGGAATAAGTTGGAAAGGGCATTTGCCTCAAGTAAGATCATTAGCAAGCCATGAAAAATCAATTTGACATTTTATTTAGTAAGCATATGCAATTAAGGTGTTGAATCCCTTTAGGTAATCTTTAACACTTGGGATATGCACAAGTGCATAAGTGTCAAATCCTCTTACCAAATCATCAACACAAACATGATTTTCAAAGCAAGCAACAAAAACAAGCACAAACCCTAATTATCTCATGAAATGCGACGCCAACATAGAGCTAAAACCTCCTTTTATTCTTTGAAAGCAACAAAATCATGCAAGCAAATGACATAGATCAAACTTTTTGGCAAGGATTCACATGATTAAGCAAAGGAATGCACTACAATCACACAAATTCTAATTTTTCTACAATATGCGAAATGAAACATAAGCCCAAATCACAATTTTATTCATGAAAATGCAAGCACAAAATGAAAATAGCACAAACACACAATTTATTCTAAGAGAGAGATGCATTTCAAGCATCCAAACCTCCCAAAGTGTTTGTCAAAATGCTTGAAACACATCTCTCATTCAACAACAACAATTATATCAACATTTCAACATAAAATAGAGCACTAAAATGCAAAGAAATGCTTGATATGCAAAAATAGATTGATGATCTACATTTTTGGTGCTAAAATTTTGATGATGCTAAGATTGAGAGTATACCTCAACTCCAAGCTAGAATAGCGAAAGAAATAAGGTGAACGAACACTAAACCACTTGAATCAACCCTCTAATCTTCAATCTTGAGCTTGATTCTTGAGATTTGAAGATGGATCTTTGAAGAGAATGCAAGGATGATGAAGGATTTAGGACTAGAATGTTGATTTGAAGTGAAAAAATGAAGAAATGAGGTGAGGGAATGAAGAGGGGTATTCGGCCAAGAAGGGAGAAGAGGAGAGGCTAGGTTTTTGAGTGTGAATTGTGAGCCAAAACCTTGTGAGAGGTGAGGATATGAGGGTATATATAATGTGCAATTAGGTTTAGGGGCATTTAGGTCATTGTGTACCTCATCTCATTCTAGGATTGCATTTTAATTTTGAATTAAGGGTGAGGATTGAAACACACCTTGATGAGGGGCAAAAAAATGCAAAATGAGAGGGGAATGAAGGGGTAGATATTCAGCCAAGCAATGAGAGCGGTGCCCAAGTTTTGCAAGTTGGCAATTGTACTATTGTACTATCCATGAACCTTCCAATTATCCTCTCAATTTTGATTATTCCTTTCAAGATAATTATACATAAGTCTAACCATTTTGAGCCATATACAAGGTATCTTGAAGAATATGCCATTTTTGAAAATGAGAGATGACCAAAATTGCCAACAAAAATCCTATCATATAATTTTTGGGAATATTCCTTGTACTATTTTTTGAAATGCTTTCTTGAATTAATTTGAACTTGATTTTTTTTTACTACACATATAAAATATGCGCACAATTTGAAAAATGATTTTCTTTATTTTTTTATTTTTTTGTTCAAAATAATACAATTTCATTAAATAAATTCCCAAAAATTAATTAATTGGATTTTCAACTAGCAAAAATTTATTAAATTGAAATTGACCAAACAATGCCCCTTTTAAATGCCCCAAAATTCCTTAATTTCTCAAAAATGATTTTGAAAACCTTAGAATGCTTGGGTAAATACCCTAAACCCTTTCTCAAATAATGCATCACTCACAAAATTATTTATTTTTGCTGAAAATTAGGGTTTTGAAACTAGGCGGACAAAATTGGGGTATGACAGCTGCCCCTCTTTATTTGGATTTTACCAAGAAATATGAATTGGCCGAGACATATTTCGAAGATAAAATAAAAATAAAGAATTCAGAAATTATACCAATTTTGTCTACTTGGAGAAACCCGATTTTTTTTTTCTTTTTTTTCTTCTTCTTCTTTTTTTTTTTGAAAAATGAACGCTTGGCGCGCTGATGAGAAAGCAGTAAATGAAATGATTAACGACTTGCGCGCTAACTGCGAAAAGTAAGGAAAACGCTAAATGAAGAAAGCGATAAAGAAAGCGGTAAAATGCAAGGTTGCCTAAAACCTTTAAACGAACCCTTGGCAAGTCCGCGTTTGCACGTGGCTTTTAGAAGCACGCATCCTGAGAATGGCCTTTCGAGCGACCGGGGGGATCATTATCAGCTCCGGAACTGATATACTGATCAATGCACGGCGTCCACTGTATCTTAGGCGGATACAACTATTCCGTTGAACCTCACATGGGGCTGCGGTCCATCGTGTTGCTCGTACACGACGTGAGACCATGAACAGAAGGGAGCGATGAACTCTGACAAGAGCGATTTGAACTCCAAACTGCAATGCACGCTTGAGCGCTGAACTGAAAAGCATTTGAACTCCGAACTGAGGGAGCGTTTTCTGGGAACTGAGTGCGGGGATTAACACCGAAGTATTTATCCGTCTTTGTACCTGCAAGTGAGATGAACAAATGCATGCAATGCAAATGCCATGATTGCTGTTTTGATGGAATGAATGTAATGCTTGACTTTCTCTTTGTTTATGTTTGATGAATGCAATGTAATGCATGATTTTCTTTTTTCTTATTGCTCTTTTGCTCTTTTTTTTTTTTAGCTTTTCTTCTCTTCTTTTCTTTTGCTAGTTGTTGCTCTTTTTGGCTTTTTCTTTTGCTGGCTCGACCAAATCGTTGGACTTGCGTTACGAGGCACAATGATCGTCCATGATGACAGTGCGAGAGCCACGCTCCAACCTTTTTGAGATTTGTTTTGATGCAATGAGTGCTTTTTGTTTAGTTCTTGTGAATTTTACTGACTGAAAGATCATCTATTTTCTTTGTAATTTTCAAAAATTTCGCAATGATTTTAATGCTCTGATTTATGCACATTTTCATAATCATTTATCATCTACCATAAAACATCATTTTAAAGCAGAAATGAAAAGAAAGCAAATGGTAAAACAACAAACAGATGGAGTGAAAAACTTGGACTTTTATTCATATGGAAACCGAACGTGCAGAAGGTCACGCCGACTGAAAAGAGTACATTGGAATTTTTTGAAACTAAAAAAAAACAAGAAAAATGGACGCAACAGATCTTAGGAACGCTTTTCATCTTTGAAGTGTGCCAATCACCCATACTTGCAGCCTTGATCACCCTTTTATCCAAACCTTTGGAGGTGCTGCTTGCCTCTTTTTCTTTTAAGTCCAACTTTTCTGACCCTAATTTTTGCCTGGACCGCTCTTTGCGAGTTTTCAGTCCACCGGGTCACTCTTTTTTTGCCTAGGCCGCCCTTTCGGGTTTTCAACCTAGCGAGCTAATTCTTGCTTGGCTCATCTTTCTCTTTTTCTTTTCATTTTTCTCAGGCGTAGTATTTCTTGACTGAATCTGAATTGACTGGGTTTCTGAGTTCTTCACCATCCATGCTGGTGAGTATCAATGCTCCTCCAGAGAAGGCTTTCTTTACCACATAGGGTCCATCATAGCTAGGAGCCCATTTCCCACGAGGGTCACTCTGAATAGGCAGGATCTTTTTGAGCACGAGGTCTCCTTCTTTGAATTCTCGAGGACGCACTTTCTTGTCGAAGGTTGTTTTCATCCTTTGTTGATACAGTTGTCCATGACACAGGGCAGCAATTCTTTTCTCCTCAATGAGGTTCAACTGGTCCAAACGAGCTTGAACCCATTCAGCTTCTTCCAACTTGGTTTCCATCAGCACCCACAGGGAGGGTATCTCAACTTCGATAGGGAGGACTGCTTCCGACCCATAAACCAAAGAGAAGGGGGTTGCCCCGGTTGAAGTGCGCACTGAGGTACGATACCCGTGCAGAGCGAAAGGAAGCATCTCATGCCAATCTTTATAGGTTACTACCATCTCTTGCACGATCCTCTTGATGTTCTTATTGGCTGCTTCGACTGCCCCATTCATTTTGGGACGGTATGGAGAAGAATTATGATGTTGGATTTTGAAGTCTTTGCACAGCTCTTTCATCATCTTGCTGTTCAGGTTGCTACCATTGTCTGTGATGATCTTGTCTAGAAGGCCATAGCGACAAACCAGATCTCTTTTTACGAAGTTAGCAACCACAGAGCTGGTTATGCTGGAGTACGAGGCGGCTTCAACCCATTTGGTGAAGTAGTCAATGGCGACTAGAATGAAGCGATGCCCGTTTGACGCTTTAGGCTCAATAGGACCAATGACATCCATTCCCCACATTGAGAACGGCCAAGATGCAGTCAGAACATTTAAGGAAGCAGGTGGCACATGGATATGATCGGCATAGATCTAGCACTTGTGGCACTTTCTCACAAAGCTGTAACAGTCGGATTCCATTTACAACCAATAGTAGCCGGCCCTCAATATCTTTCTTGCCATGGTATATCCGCTGGAATGAACCCCAAACGAGCCTTCATGGACATCTCTCATAATTCTTTCTGATTCCTCCTTTGTCACACACCTGAGGAGTACCTTATCATGATTCTTTTTATAGAGCACCTCGCCGCTCAAGAAGAAATTCATCGACAACCTTCTGAGTGTTCTCTTGTCATTCTCGGAGGCCCCGGGAGGATACTCTCTGTTCAAGATGTACTGCTTGATGTCATGATACCAGGGTTTACTATCAGATTCTTCTTCAATTGCTGCGCAGTAGTGATGGGCTGGCAGATCCCGATGCTGAATTTTGATGTGAGTCAAGTTTTTGTCGCAGTTGATGTTGAACATTGAAGACAAAGTGGCCAGTGCATCAGCCAACTAATTCTCATTGCGAGGAAGATGCTGAAATGTGATTTCCTCAAAAGGCTCAACCAACTCTCGGATGTAGTCTCGGTAAGGAATCAACTTGGGATCTCTGGTCTCCCAATCGCCGTTTACCTGGTGAATGACTAGACCTGAATCTCCATACACATCTAGTCTCTTAACTTTCCAATCTAGGGCTGCCTGAATGCCAAGAATACATGCCTCATATTCTGCAATATTGTTTGTGACATAGAAACTCAGTCTGGTAGTGAATGGGATGAAGCGAATATCAGGGGAAATCAGTACTGCCCCAGCTCCGTGCCCATATATGTTGGAGGCACCATCAAATATCACTCTCCATCTTTCATCTCCCGGGGATTTCCCTTCTTCAAATAGGGCCATGATATCCTCGTCTGGAAAGTCATACTGCATCGACTGATAGTCTTCGATAGGCTGATGTGCTAGGTACTCGGCCAGCGCACTACCCTTGATGGCTTTCTGAGTGACGTACAGGAGGTCATATTCTGACAACTGCATTTGCCAGCGGGCAATTCTCCCTGTAAGTGCGGGCTTCTCGAAGATGTACTTGATAGGATCCATTTTAGATGCCAACCAAGTAGTGTGACTTAGCATGTACTGCCTCAAACGGTGAGCAGCCCAAGCTAATGCACAACAAGTCTTTTCTAGCAACGAGTACCTTGTTTCACAGTCAGTAAACTTCTTGCTCAGATAGTAGATGGCATGCTCTTTCTTCCCGGATTCATCATGTTGTCCCAACACACATCCCATTGAGTTATCTAGCACAGTTAGGTACAGGATGAGAGGTCTGCCGGGTACAGGAGGCATCAAGATAGGTGGATTCTGAAGATATTTCTTGACCTTTTCGAAAGCTTCTTGGCAATCGTCATTCCATTTAGTCTCTTGATTCTTGCATAACAGCTTGAAGATTGGTTCACATGTGGCGGTTAACTGGAATATGAACCTAGAGATGTAGTTCAGTCTTCCAAGAAAACCACGGATCTCCTTCTCTGTTTTAGGCACCGGCATTTCAAGAATTGCCCGCACCTTGTCTGGGTCAACTTCCATCCCCCTTTGGCTGACAATGAATCCCAGCAACTTCCCTGATCGCACACCGAAGGTACACTTGGCCGGATTTAATCTGAGCTTGAACTTTCTCAACCGTTCAAAGAGCTTTTGCAAATTGACAATGTGTTCCTCATCGGTTTTAGACTTTGCAATCATATCGTCCACGTAGACTTCGATCTCCTTGTGCATCATGTCGTGAAACAATGTGACCATAGCCCTTTGATAGGTAGCACCGGCGTTCTTCAACTCAAATGGCATGACTCTGTAACAGAACGTTCCCCAAAGAGTTGTGAAAGTTGTCTTCTCCATATCTTCAGGAGCCATTTTAATCTGATTGTACCCTGAATACCCATCCATGAAGGAGAACAGTGAATGCTGCGCTGTACTATCCACTAAGACATCAATATGAGGCAGGGGAAAATCGTCTTTGGGACTGGCCCGATTCAGATCTCGGTAATCAACACACATTCTGACTTTCCCGTCCTTTTTCGGAACCGGCACAATATTAGCAACCCATTGCGGATATTTTGCTACCGCTAGGAAACCAGCATCAAACTGGTTTTTCACCTCATCTCTGATCTTTAAGGACATTTCTGGTTTCATCCTTCTCAGTTTCTGCTTCACTGGAGGACACTCAGGCTTGACTGGAAGCTTGTGCACCACTATATCAGTATCTAACCCTGGCATATCCTGGTAAGTCCATGCGAAGACATCATCATAATCATGCAGGAGTTGAATTAGCCTCTTACGCTCACTTTCATTCATCGAAGTGCCAACCTTGACTTCTTTCTTACTGTCCTCTGTGCCCAGATTGATTGTCTCAACAGATTCCCCATGCGGCTGAATAACCTTTTCCTCTTGCCCAACCATTCTCATCAATTCTGAAGGAGTTTCCCAGTCATCCTCAACATCCTCCTCGGCTTGGTTAACGGGGTAATCAAAGTTAACATATGAATCATTGGCATCATTATTTTCAAAGATGTTCATTTTAGATCTGCATTTGCGGGAATGGAAACAGAATGAACAAGCAAAATAGAAACACAAGATGAAGACACACAATAATGGTATGAAAAACGATTTTATTCATTTGAGAATTCAAAACAACATTTTATTGATTGATGATATTCGAAGGAAAAACATGCATGCCCTTATGAAATGTCCTGAGGCCTTGGGCAGAGCCAAAGGATTCGCATTACAAAATCATTACTTTGAAATGAAAGCAACAGGGAAATCGATGATCTTCCAATTGCCGAGCTCTTCATTTGCAGCACTGCGACGCACCAGGTCCACACTCTTGTCTTCCACAGCTGATTCTTCCCCAATGACAGCCACCTGATTGGGGTCCAGCATGCCCGCGCTCCTGAAGCTCTTCTTGAGATCACAGATGGGAACCCTCTTCAAGCTTCATTCTCGCCCCTGAAGCTTAGCTAGTCTTCTTTCTCGCTTCTCCTCAGCCATTCTCTTCTTATCAGCTTGAGTGGGCCAATATCCTAACCCACATCTATCCTTGTACTCTTGCAACTGGACAGGTGCTAGAATTCCTTGCTCGGACCTTCCTAAACCCTTTCCGATCTGGTACCCATTTCTCAGCATGACCTTGGCGACCATGATATCAGCATTGGACATTCTTGGTGCAGGCAGTGGGGCTTCCTCTCCTACGAAAGCGGCATTTGCAATTTCCAATGACTGAAAAGCAATTTCAAGGGATTCCTCTGCAGCCTCGATGTATTGAGAGGGATGGGACTTGTTAATCATAAACTCTTCTTCTCCAAAGACGACTATCAGTTTGTCGTCGACTACAAACTTAAGCCTCTGATGGAGAGATGAAGGAACAGCTCCTGCAGCATGAATCCAAGGTCTTCCCAGGAGACAGCTGTAGGATGATGCGATGTCCATGATTTGAAAGTTCACATAAAACACCTCAGGCCCTATCTGCACTGGAAACTCTATTTCCCCGATAACCTCTTTCTTGGATCCGTCGAATGCTGACTAGCGTTGAGCTAGGCTTCATATATGAACAGTCTACGTCTAGCCTGTTCATTGTAGATTTGGGCATGACATTCAAAGAGGATCCATTGTCTATGAGGACCCGAGAAAGTGTATATTCACCACATCTGACTGAAATGTGCAATGCTTGATTATGTCCCTTTCCTTCAGGGGTGAGCTCGTCATCAGTAAAGGTAATATAGTTGGAAGCAACGATGTTCCCTACGATGCCATCAAGCTGGTTAACAGTGATGTCTTGGGCTACATGGGCTTCATTCAGCACTTTCACTAGGGCAGCACGGTGGGCCTCTGAACTGAGCAGCAAGGACATGATAGAGATCTTTGCAGGAGTGTGGTGCAGCTGGTCCACCACTTTGTAATAGCTTTGCCGCATGATTCTCAGAAATTCGGAAGCTTCTTGCTCTGACACCCTTCTACTTTCCACGGGCTCTTGCTCTTTACCCTTACCCTTTCGAATTCTTTCCTCATCCTCTTTTGATGGACCCACTTTAAGGGCTTCAGGGACATAGACACGTCCGCTTCTAGTGACTCCGCTGCTTCCCGCAATGTTTGTGACATCGGGAACAGCTTGAGGATTGAGTTTGAACTGGCACGCCATAACTCCACGGAACAGCACTATCCTTTTGATAAGGAGCTGGGACAGGAATCACAATTGTCTTAGGTTTCTCCATGCTCGGCTTTTGACTATACGGGACCTCAATAGGCTTCTGGACACTTCTGTTCTTATCAGACTGGAAAGTCAACACATCTTCCTCTTTTTCTTGCACACCTATTTGGATTATATGACGATCCAACAAGTCTTGCAAAACTATCTTGAAGGCCTCACATGCCCCAGCACAATTATCATCAGCACAGACTTCTTTCTGAGTACAACCTTTCTTGATGACCCCGAACTTGCACAGCTCTGCATGAATGACCTTCAGTGGTGTCTGAATACACTCCACAGTTCTGATTAAGGGTTGGCCTCCCGTGTCAAGGATGGCGTTGGTTGCAGGTTCTTCATGACCAGGCAGCGGGTTAGTTGTAATGCTTGGGTTTTCTTGTTTGAAGGTTATCCCTTTGGTGTCAATCAGATCTTGCACTACAAGTTTGAAGGCCTTGCAGTCTTCCACAGCGTGTCCGACTGCCCCTTCATGAAATCTGCAGGTAACGTTGGGATTGTATCCTCGGAAATAAGGTGGTTGGATTGGTTTCATGGGTCTGGTGTTGATGAGCTCGTTGGTGACAAGGTAGTTAAAGAGGTCGGTATATGACATAGGAATGGGATCAAAGGTGGTCCGTTTTCTGTCTTGATAATTTCTATGGTGATTACTTTGTGGTGAGCGGGTTGGTTGTGTTTGAATGGGGACAGGGATATCTTGTGGTTGATAAGGTGGGCTTATGGTAATGGTGTTGGTCTCTCCTTCCTTCTTCTTTGGAAATCCGGAAAACGGCTTTTTATGGGTGCTTGTACCTGCGGAACCATGGGCAATCTTGCCGCTCCTCAGCCCATTTTCTAATCTCTCGCCGATGATTACCATATCTGAAAAGTTGGAGGACACACTGCCGATCAACCGATCATAGTATAATGGAGGCAAAGTTTCCATAAACATGAAGACTAATTCCTTTTCTAACAGAGGTGGTGACACTTGTGCAGCTAGAGCCCTCCACCGCTGGGCATACTCTTTAAATGATTCGTTGTCCCTCTTTGCCATGCTCTGTAACTGTGTTCTATCCGACGCCATATCTGTGTTGTACTGGTACTGTCTGAGGAAGGCATCAGCCAAGTCTTTCCAACAACGAATCTGGGACGGTTCTAGCTGCATGTACCAGTTGAGAGATGCCCCAGCAAGGCTCTCTTGGAAGCAGTGGATTAACAGCTTGTCATCATGAGAATGCGTAGACATTTTTCTACAGTACATGGTCAGATGGCTCTTAGGGCAAGTTACACCTCGGTACTTATCGAAATCAGGCACTTTGAACTTAGGAGGTAAAACCACATCGGGAATGAGACATAAATCGCGAGCCTCTCTCGATCTAGAGCCTGATCCTTCAATCATTTTTAAGCACTCTTCTAACACCTGAAACTTTTCTCTAGTTTGTTGGTGCTCAATATAATAGCCTTGGGGGAAACTGTTCATTCCAAGGTGGGGACGGAACATTGGAGCCATGGTTGAGACTACATGCGGAGCATGAGGATAAGCAGAGTTCCCAAGAATGAGGCTTTGGGCCTGAGGATTTGCAGCTGGCTGGGGAGTAAAGCCTTGTGGAGTCACCTGAGGTATGACAATGGGATGTGGAGACTGAACCCGAGGTTCGCCCATTGCTCCCTCTGATCCTGCAGATGCAGGTTGTCCATTCTCGACATTCACCAAAGGACCAGTTCCTTGGTTAACTTCTGGGTTTGAAGGAGGAGTGTAGCCTAGAGGCAGTCCAAAAGGAGGCCATTGAGCAGCTTGGTAGTCATTTCCATTCTTCAGGGACAGCAGGACCCTCATCATCTCTGACATCTGTGCCTTCATAGCATTCATCTCATTTCTGATTTCTTGGTCACCTTGACTGGAACTATCCGGAGTTGGGTTACCCTGATTCTGCACTACTGGACCTGGGCCTATCTCATTTCTGATTCTGAGCTCAGATTTGCCTGATTCGGATTCTCCGCACTTGGATGGGACTGATCAAGATCGTTCAGAATCGTTGCCATGCCTCTTGCTTGAGAACGTGTCCAATAACGATGTTGGCGAACCAGCTTGCCTTACTTTCTGTTGATGGAACACTTATATGAGCTCGTGAACGAATTAATGAATGAATGCAATGCAGATGCATATGATTTTATGTTGCTTGATGCCAGGAATCGCGACATAGTTCGTCTTGTCATAAGCACATAATCGTTTTTTCTCTCTCTCTCTCTCTCTTTTAGTTAATTTTGGAAATGCAATGAGAGGGGAATCGAAATAGCAAGCCAGCACACTTCATACATCGGGAATTCAAACAAAAGCCTTAACAACTTCCTTAAAGGGAAGGATAGTACAATATTCATATGGAGTACAATACTCGAAAGCAAATAAAAGAGTACAATATTCAGGAATACAATACTCAAATGGAAAGTAAATATTCAAAATGAAAGGTACAAATAAACAGCTCAAATACAAAGAGCTTTGAAATCTCCGACCCTCTTCCTTTTCTTGCTGACGTTCGCATCTCGGGATCACTCTCTGAACTCCGTGATTAAAGCCCTGCAGAATTTCACAAACTTGTAAACCTCGGGTGGGGTATTGAGGAAGTGCATTTCGGCCTCGGCTATTTTCAAATTCTTGGGGACTCCCGCAATGGCTTGGCTAGCTAGCTCTGCCAGCTTTGAAAATTTGTTCTTCCAAAGCTGAATCTCCTCTCTTAGCTCCTTGATGATTTCTTGATCCTCTATTTTGCCAACCAATGCCATGAAGCGTTTCTCCCAGTACTGGCTTTCTGCTTGCACTTGCCTATAAGCCCCTTCTAGACACCTGAGATTCCTCCCCAGTTCCTCAGATCTTCCTTGTTCGAACCTCAGAGCTTGCTGATACTCCTTAAGGATATCTTCAATAGAACTCCTCTCTCGCTCAAGGTTCCTTAGCTGACCTTTCAATTCTATCACCAAGCGGGATTCTTGCCTTGACTTAGTTGCTATACTCTTCCACTCTTCGGCTTCCTCAAGTGCTTTTCTTGTTTTCTGCTTGCACCTTTGGAGTTCTTCTCTAGCTCCCCTCAGGTATTTCTGAGCCTCTAGCTTGCTTTTCTCTTCTCTTTTGAATCGCTTGACGCTCTCCTCAACAGCGATCATCTTGATAGCATCTTCTTCCTCTAACCTTTCTTTCTCTATGGTCATTTTCTCCAATTCTGTTTGCAATGCCTTCTTTTCTTCCTCCACTTTTGCTAAGGCTGACTTGACTTCATTCAACTCCTCAAAGGTAGGAGTGTGAGGCTCTGATATCTCCTCTTCAAGGGATAGTGCCCCTTGATTTGGTAATTTTGCATTTTGAAGCCTCTCTTTGAGCCACTGGTTAAAGGTGATGCTACTGGTTCTTTTGGACAGCTCTTCGCCTTCCTTATGCACTACGGACTCCCATGCTTGCAGAACTCGCCGAAGCAAGTCTTCGCATTTAGGACTCCCCTTATAGAGGTAAAAGCGAGACAACATGCTTTCGGAGGGTGAATTCCGCATTGGGTAACCGAGTTGTCTTAAGGTCAGTGAAGGATTATAGTTGATACACCCTTGCGTTCCCATGAGAGGCACATTCTGGAAACTTCCACAGCTGAACACCACCATAGGCCTTTCCTTCCAACAAGCAGTGGTAAACCAGCGGATCTGGAGATCGTTGAGACTTTTCAAGACCTCAACCCATTCAAGAGAAGTCATGATCTTTACATCACAGCTTAAGGCATAGGAGATCAACTCCCTAACTTCTTTTCGGTTGTTGACAACATGAGTGACAAGCCAAGCATAGAGGACGTGAGAGGAGAAACACATTTTCTTCTTGTGGAAATCACTGTAACGGGTGAAAGCCTGATAAGTGTTGGCGAGAACAGCGGGAACAGGATTGATAGGATTTTTGGTGTCTTTGAATGCCAAGAAAGCACCAATTGCAGTTTCATCAACATATCTCTCTATCTGAGGAAAGAGGACCACCCCAAAAATGGTTAGAGCAAGCACCAGCTTGAAGAGACCCCACTGTTTGGCCAGAGCATAAGATTGCATCAAACCCTCAAAGTACTCTTGCGGAAACCCGGCTATACCATTCCTTTCCAACTTTTGAAGCTTCAATTTTTCTAAACTGATTTTGAGCAATGATGCTAGCTTTTCATCAGTGTAATAATGACCTTGATATCGGTACGGCGTGACATGCGACCTAGAGAACCCCAAAAGTTGTTCATACTCTTCCAATGTGGGCGATAGTGGAAAGTTTTTGAAGAGAAAACATCTGATATCTGAGTCATAAAACTGACTTAGAGCCACAAGAGCATTTTCCTGAACATCTAACTGCAGCAGCCTACGAATGTTCCCATATGTCTCGTCAAAGGACCCCAACTCAATCTGACCCATCAGTGCGGCACATTGCTTCAGACTGTCAACATCAACCCTTTTTACAACCGGAAACCTGAAAGTAGGTGAAGCTTTGCTATTCGATTCCATCTTTATGCACCTATGACAGGACGGTACATTATTTGGCTATTCCCGGCAAGCAAATATGAATGAGATGCAAAATGTATGCAATATATTTTTTTTACATTTGGTTTTATAAATGCGGCATGATGCAATGCAATTATGATGCTAATGATGCATGTGGAAAAATAAGGACAATGCTCATGAGCGGTAGTTCAAAAATTTAGGAAACACGCTACGTGCCGCCTCACGTAGTGGTTTATGGAAAAAGAAAAGATATATTTTGGATTTTTTTTTTGAAAATTCTTTTTTTTGAAAAGCTCACTTTGAGGAAAACATGCCTAAGCTAGCAATGCAACACACAATTTGTATGCCCTCGTGTCCTACAAAGGTGGGAATCCTAGGGTCTAAGGCAACTCAAAGGTACCTCCCATGTAGCTCTAAATCACATCCTCACAATGGTTACCGGAGCTAGAGACATTCTCATGACGGCACCCACAAATGTAGAAAGCTACCAAGTGTGAGGTATCATGAGAAAGCGTACTCCGGTTGAAACTTTCATGAGAGTCAGACAGACAAAGGTCTCGAATGCCAGTCACTACTCGTCTCCACTCTCCTATGTGTTTTTTCAGATCCGGGTATAGGACCCCACTCATAGCACATAAATCATAAGGTGTGAAAGTGTGTGATGAGGGCATAGCACCTAAAGCCTACCCAATCTAAAATTACCCCGCCGGCAAGGAAAAACCAGAACAGTCTAGACAAAGAGTCGTCTACCCTAGGGTTTTGCAAACATATATCATTTTAATATAAGCATGTAAACTAACCTAGGGTACCAATCAACAATCGTGTGCAATGCTTACCTTCAAGAAAGGGAGCCAAGGAGAGGGGACATAATGGAATTGGGGAAATATGCATGAACTTACCTCAAAGAAAGGGAGCAAAGAAGAAGGGAACATAATGGAATTGGGGAAAATGATGCATGAGCATAAGCATATAAACAAAGAAGAGGAGGAGAAGAAACTACACTTCAAGCAAGAAGCAATCATAGAAGAGGAAGAAGTAAATGCACATGAATGCAACACGATAGTATGAGAATGCAAGAGAGCAATTAACACTCAAACTTCATTGATGACGAAAGAAGGGAAAAGAAAAAGAAGAAGAAGAAAAGGGAGAAATAGAACAAAGCATTCAAATCAAACAATTAAAACCACACACTAAATTAAATAGGTTTGACCCTCTTAAAAAAAATGTCCCCAGTGGAGTCGCCAGCTGTTGCACCTCGAAAAATCCGGTTTGGATCCTTCTTCGTACAACGGGAAAAACAATGAAGCCGCCACCAATATTTTAATTTAGGAAAAAAACATTGGAAAAATCCTTTTAGGCGATTGGCCTTTTGAAAACGAGAGATATAGGTTCGGGGGTCGGTTATGTGTGGGGAAGGTATTAGCACCCCACACATCCTTTCTACCGAAAGGGAACCTTTAATTTAGTGTGTGGTTTTTGACTGTTGATTTGAAACGCTTTGTTCTACTTCTTTTCTTCTTTTTTTATTTAAGAAAATGTTTTTGAAAACTGGGGAAAGAAGAATCTTTTTGTTATTATTTTTTTAAAAGGGTGCTTGACGGGAGGTGAACCCGCTCCTACGTATCCTCCGGTGCGATGAGGAATTCAAAGCTACGTAGTTCTAGTCTTGTTTTGAAAAGGCTCCTTTGTTTTTAGCTTTTTAGTTTTTAGGTGTTTTTTGAAATAAGACTCGAGTGTTCACTAATACCAAGCAAGCAATGGCTTCGAGTGGTTTTCATTACTAACTCGAAAGAAAATGAGTTGAAACCGATAATCAAACAAGCAATGGCTTCGAGTGATTATAAGTAACAACGTTTTTATTTTATCTTTTTGCAAATGAGGCGAGCATCGGTGATAATCATCTAGCAAAGGCTTAGGACAATTACCACTAATGACTCGTGTTGTTTTTGGAATTGAATTGGGTTCGCATGTGTTTAAGGTTTGGGAGCTTTCATGATAATCAAACAAGCAAAGGCTTCGAGTGACTACCACTAATAACTCTTCATTAGTGATCAAACAAGCAAAGGCTTCGAGTGGCCACTAATGATTTTGTTTATGAAAAACTTAGGGTTTAAGCTTGGAAAAGAAATTGGTTTTGATTTGTTAAAGACATAGTTTAGAAAAGAAGTTTGAAAACAATTTGATTTCGGAAAAGAGTTTTGGAAAACTAGTAGAACATTTTCCATCAAGTTCCAAGTCAATAACCAAAATGCAAATTGCTAAACTACAATTCATGCAATGATCTAAACTAGTAACCATTTTCATGTCAAGTTGTTTAGAAAAGAAAGCAATGAATGCAAGAAAGTTCATAGATGCAAGCATAGCACATTCATTGAGATCATGTTATCAAGCAAGCAACAACATAGACACAATTTGCAACTTACCCTTTCATGTTGAAAACATCTCATTACAACATTTGAATACACAATGCATGAATAGGCAAAGATGAAACTAGACTACACATATCATGTCACAATACATAGATAGGCAAAGAATGAACCCAAGTTGAACATTTTGGCAAAAATGCATGAATAGGCAAGAGAATGAACCTAGATTGCACATCTTATTGAAGATGCTAGGCAAGATGAACCTAAATTGAACATTTTTGCAAAATGCATGAATAGGCAAGTGAATCTAACTAGGCATTTATGACACAACATGTGAGTAGGCAAGGAAGTTACAAAGCACGAGTGAATTCAAACATTTAATGAATCACTTGCAAAACCCTAGGGATTTCACATCAACATTTGACATAAGCAACAATGTGGTATCATTTTGATGGCATCAACATTTAGCATATTTCTACAATCAACCACATGAAAGGAATAAGTTGGAAAGGGCATTTGCCTCAAGTAAGATCATTAGCAAGCCATGAAAAATCAATTTGACATTTTATTTAGTAAGCATATGCAATTAAGGTGTTGAATCCCTTTAGGTAATCTTTAACACTTGGGATATGCACAAGTGCATAAGTGTCAAATCCTCTTACCAAATCATCAACACAAACATGATTTTCAAAGCAAGCAACAAAAACAAGCACAAACCCTAATTATCTCATGAAATGCGACGCCAACATAGAGCTAAAACCTCCTTTTATTCTTTGAAAGCAACAAAATCATGCAAGCAAATGACATAGATCAAACTTTTTGGCAAGGATTCACATGATTAAGCAAAGGAATGCACTACAATCACACAAATTCTAATTTTTCTACAATATGCGAAATGAAACATAAGCCCAAATCACAATTTTATTCATGAAAATGCAAGCACAAAATGAAAATAGCACAAACACACAATTTATTCCAAGAGAGAGATGCATTTCAAGCATCCAAACCTCCCAAAGTGTTTGTCAAAATGCTTGAAACACATCTCTCATTCAACAACAACAATTATATCAACATTTCAACATAAAATAGAGCACTAAAATGCAAAGAAATGCTTGATATGCAAAAATAGATTGATGATCTACATTTTTGGTGCTAAAATTTTGATGATGCTAAGATTGAGAGTATACGTCAACTCCAAGCTAGAATAGCGAAAGAAATAAGGTGAATGAACACTAAACCACTTGAATCAACCCTCTAATATTCAATCTTGAGCTTGATTCTTGAGATTTGAAGATGGATCTTTGAAGAGAATGCAAGGATGATGAAGGATTTAGGACTAGAATGTTGATTTGAAGTGAAAAAATGAAGAAATGAGGTGAGGGAATGAAGAGGGGTATTCGGCCAAGAAGGGAGAAGAGGAGAGGCTAGGTTTTTGAGTGTGAATTGTGAGCCAAAACCTTGTGAGAGGTGAGGATATGAGGGTATATATAATGTGCAATTAGGTTTAGGGGCATTTAGGTCATTGTGTACCTCATCTCATTCTAGGATTGCATTAATTTGAATCAAGGGTGAGGATTGAAACACACCTTGATGAGGGGCAAAAAAATGCAAAATGAGAGGGGAATGAAGGGGTAGATATTTAGCCAAGCAATGAGAGTGGTGCCCAAGTTTTGCAAGTTGGCAATTGTACTATTGTACTATCCATGAACCTTCCAATTATCCTCTCAATTTTGATTATTCCTTTCAAGATAATTATACATAAATCTAACCATTTTGAGCCATATACAAGGTATCTTGAAGAATATGCCATTTTTGAAAATGAGAGATGACCAAAATTGCCAACAAAAATCCTATCATATAATTTTTGGGAATATTCCTTGTACTATTTTTTGAAATGCTTTCTTGAATTAATTTGAACTTGATTTTTTTTACTACACATATAAAATATGCGCACAATTTGAAAAATGATTTTCTTTATTTTTTTATTATTTTGTTCAAAATAATACAATTTCATTAAATAAATTCCCAAAAATTAATTAATTGGATTTTCAACTAGCAAAAATTTATTAAATTGAAATTGACCAAACAATGCCCCTTTTAAATGCCCCAAAATTCCTTAATTTCTCAAAAATGATTTTGAAAACCTTAGAATGCTTGGGTAAATACCCTAAACCCTTTCTCAAATAATGCATCACTCACAAAATTATTTATTTTTGCTGAAAATTAGGGTTTTGAAACTAGGCGGACAAAATTGAGGTATGACAATTGGCGGTTGCATTTTGTTTGCTTATGTTGTGGGACCATGCATAGACGAATCAACTGTCACAGTTCCCTTTACGCGTTCAAGAACATATCATTGAGACACGTCCATTGTTGGCATTAAGATTGACAATGTGAGATTGGAATGCTCACCAACGCCTTCTGCAAGGCTGTCGCCAGAACTGTCTTGCAGCAGAGGACATTCGGGGAAGGCTGTCCCAAATAATTTGGAGATCCCATTCAAATCTTAAAAATGGGTCCCTAAATATTCCACTCACATCACAGCTTGCTGCTTTCATAAACATAAACTAGAGCAATCAAACCAAAAGCTATTATAAAGTATGGGTGTACCTAAGAACACTTTAATATGACCTCATCATTGACATTCTCCATTTGACATAAAAATATATGTATATATAAGGTCTAGCCAATAATTCACATAATACTTTATACACTCACTGAGATCCATACCATATACGGTACCATAGCTTAATAATTTCATGCCAAAAAATGACAAATGCAAACAAGGAAAAGATCAAAAGACATCTTCAATATATACAAAAATAATAGGAAGTATATGTGGACCTCACAAATGAACCAAACAAACCAACCCATCTTTCAACTCCCATACTAACTACTAGTCTTTGGTTGAATTCTATTTCTATCAATCATACACGCAACTTGCTGCTTTGAATTCAATTGAGGAAGTCTTTTCATTTTCATATCACCAACCCATATCTTAACTAACTAAAAGCTGAAACAAAAGAAACAAATTTAGAGATATACCCAACTCATCCTTCACCCGTACCAATCTTTCTCTCTCTCTCAACCTCATTTCCTTTTACACATACCTAGTTATCTTTTTGGGATGTACTTTACAGAAATGTAAAAAAAGAAAAAACAAGAGAGATAGGCTACAAGTTGAAGTGAGAAGATTGAATACTTTTGTTGTATTATATATTTTATAATGTAACTTTTGTGTTTTGTTTGGTTTCTTGATAAGATCTTTTCAGTTGGACCTACTACTTGACAAATTTGTATTCACATGTTGCATGTGAGACTATAAAGAAATAAATCTTGTACTATAAAGAAAGAAAGGGACTTGAAAATTAACAAGTAGGAGAATAAGCAAAAGAAGAGGAAAGAGAAAATGTGGCTGGATATATATAGAAATGAAACTAATTACTGAATTAACATTTTTAAACACCTCAATATTCTAAATACTTTCTTTCATTCACTTATCACATCTATCATATCACTATCTATTTATTTCTCTTTTGAGGTGTGTATGAGTGTCCATTTTTGTATCCTCAATGAATGACTCATCGTTTGATCACATATACACATCAATGAGAATTAAAATGGATATAACATATATACATCACTCTTTTATAAATTTTTAATATTAATATTTAATAAGCACTCAATCCCTTCAATCCAATGCCTCTAAAAAAATTCTTAAATGGGTTCCACAAATAAACTACACATCATCATTTCATCAACAAATTGTTATTTTAAATGAGACCCACATAAAGTAAAAAAGAGAAAATGCTTAAGCACGGCTCTTTACAAATTCACAACTTTTTTTCTCCATATTGGTAATGCCTATTTATCATGATGCTAAATAAGATAAACAATTACAAGCACCCACCATTGAGCATGCTCTTATTGATTTGCAGGACATAAATCACATCGCCAAGTGAAAGTTGAAGTGGACAAGTTACTGTTAAGTAGAAGTTGTACTTCTACTATGACAGTTAGATAGTTGGTACACTCGGAGCATAAGTTGCGGTTGTCGTTAGCTTAAACGTTGAGATCAAAATGAATTCTAAAAATGGAGTTGGATGCCATTTTATCGGTAGATTTAATGGGTTGACAGAAAAAACACTATTTTGGGTAAAATTCAAGACGTAAATGACCAAAATGACCTTTTGAAAGATAAAGGACCAAAATAAACTTTGAGTAAAAGATAAATGGTCAAAAGTATAATTGTAATTGAAGTTACCTTAAAGTATATCTTATTATTACTCGGTTCCTACAATATACTTGAAGTTATTAATTTTGGATCAAATTATTTTTGAAGTTAGTCAAAATCTCTAGCTTACTTTAGAAAAGCTAATGGAGTGGAATATTTTTAATTTCGAATATCATCTTAAATTTTTATTAATCAAGTTGGTAAGAATAGATTTTTGATACCAATTTCATATGTTTACTAGATAGACTGAATAGACTAGAAAAGGGTGAGGGGGACTGACTTTTTGGGCATTGTAATTCTGAACTTCTTCCTTTGACTTAATTTGAAGTAGAATCCAAGTAGTGGAGACAACATAGATTGCGATGGGAAGTGGAATCCATGTCCGTTGACTGTTCTATATGCTTTCAACACTATTAATCCAAACTGATCCAAATACTAAAATCGTCCAACCCTTGCTAAGCAATTTGCAAAGCATTAATGGGAAACTTCCTATGATCTTATCTCACCCCAACACCTTTGAATATTATCAGATATTCACCGACATACAAATATGAGAAACATTAAATTAAGGATACTTCAGTAGAAAAATTTCAAGGTTGTTGTCCCATATATATAAAATTCAAGGTTCTATATGCTTTCATTTCT